>JAPPVO010000016.1:39047556-39269470 GCA_030407325.1 Camellia japonica
AGAATTTGCCGTTTCCATGTAAGTTGCCATTCGGTCATTTTTGGCTGTGTATTCCCCTTTCAATTGGTTAATGACCAGCTTTGAATCACAGAAGACAAGCAGACGCTGAACACCAAGGAGATGTGCATTCCGTAGACCGGTTAACAATGCTTCGTATTCGGCTTCATTGTTCGATGCATCGAAGCCCAGTTTGACAGCCTGCTCGATTATTGCCCCGTCGGGGGCCATGATCACTATGCTGTAGACACCCCATTTTTGACTGCCCTCAAGACTTGGGCGTTACTAATGGTTTTCTTGGTGGAGAAAGATGTGCAGGGCAAAGGTCCGGTTTCTTCAGCAAGGAGAGAGACAAATCTCAACTTCACACCCCATTGCGGACCAAAATTATTTTGGGTGGTTTTTAGACCTTAAAACCCTCTCTTTCAAAACATTTTTGAAATAAAATTCCCACGATGTTCCGACGCTCGCATTTCGGTAAATGTTGCGCTTTTCGGTAAATCGAGCAAGGACAAAGTGGAGATGAATGAAAGAGAGATGAAATCTTTGAAAAATCTTTCAAAACACCTTACTTAGGGGTTTGAAGTTGAAGAAAAGAGGAGAAGATGGGAGAAAACTAGTTTGAGAGAAGTTCAGCATGAATCCGTGTAGGAGAAAGACGAGCGGTCATCGCTAAATCAAGCTCATCTATCTATACACTTGGAGTTGAGCTATGAGGCCACCATCGTTGAAAAGAAGACTTCTGGGGCTTCATTTTGCACTTAAGAATCTCTCAAATCCAAGTCCGGGTGGGGGAGATATGGTTGGTTGAAATAGGGGATCAGTCCGGTTGGATCGAATCTGCGCGGATTCACCAAAAAAAGCATAACTTTTTCCACAGGAGGAATTTTAATGCAAGGTTTGTGCCATTGGAAAGCTAACTTCCGGGGCTTCAATCTGGACACCCACCGGCACTTTTTTGACCTCACCGGCCACCATCGGCACTCTATTTATCCGACCGGCCAGTATAAATTGCAGGTCGGCAATATATTGTGCCGACCGGCAATTTATTTGGCCGATGACCCTTTTTCTTGGCCGATTTGACCCTTTTGACTCTTGCAGACATGGTGCATGCCAGCTGGGATGCACAGACCCGACCCCTCATGCATATATGTGGCCATTTTGCACCCTTTTGAGCCTTTGACCCCCCTTTTGCTTCTAGAAGCTTGAACCCTTTGGCTAAGCTTCTTGGAGAAGCTTGGCCAGCTGTTTTAGCTTCTCCAAGAAGCCTTGAGCCATTTGCACCCTTTGCCCCTTTCATTTAGCTTCTTGGAGAAGCTTGGAGCCTTTGCCTTTGCTTATATAAAGAGCTCTCCTCCTCCATTGTTGGGGGTTGGAGTTTTTGAGCAAAAAACCAGAGAGTAGACATATATATCTAACATACATATCTACAACCCTCTATATCTATCTTATCCAAGCCTCCAAACACCTTTGTTCTTGCATCATTTGCCCTACAACACCTAGCACAACACCTCCATCCTCCATTCCAGCACTTTGGAGGCCATTTGTAGAGGTTAGAAGCTCAGAAACTCGGACCAAGGGCTGCTGGTTTGCTGCTCTTCAAGGGTAAGCACCCATTTCCCTTAAACTTGCATTTTTTAGCTTCATTGGTTAGCCTTATTTACAAGTATTTTTGAGCTTCGATGTAAACTGTAAAGAGGCTTATTTTGAGCCCTTCTTCAACATTGAAGAAGGGCTCAACACTGTTGGGGACCTCCATGTGTCACTTGCCATTGAACCCCTCTTTGATCCCCGTTTTTGCATGACTTGTTAGCACATTGAGCTTCTGTTTTTCGACCCTGATCAGAACTTAAAAGGGTCTTATTTTGCCCCCCTCTCCATGTCCCATGAAGGGTATTTGGCTGTTTGATGCATGTTTTGTATACTTCATGTTATAGCCCTCTTGTGGCCTTAATCTTGCATTGCATTTTGAGCATGTTTGTATATTGATTTGGGGCTTTTCATCTACTGTAAGTAGTCATATTTTTTGTCCCTCTTCAGTGTTGTAGAAGGGTCTTTTTCAGTTTGGGCTTTGCATCTACCACTTGCTTCATTACCTCCCTTGCGGAGCCATTCTTGCATGATAGCTTAGCCTCACTTTTGTTCACTGTTTGGCCATGTTTTGAACTGTAAACATGCCTTTTTTGGGGCTTCCTTGCTTCTGTCTTCATGCTTCATAGTCTAAAAATGCTTTCTTTGCATAGTTATAGTTCAATGCATCCGACTAGTTTTGGGTTTCGGGGCCTATAGCATGTATTGTATGACGTATTTGCATGTTTCGGGGTCATTGTGCATCATATTCCAGCACTGAAGTTTGCATGTTTATATGCCATGTTTCATCATTTGCAATGCCTTGTTAGAGTTGCATGTTGTATCTTAGGATTGGTCCATGCATTGGACATGTTTGTGTGCATTTCGGTTACTTCATTTCACCTAATGGCCTCCTATGCGAGTGTGGCTGAGGTCCACTTGTATTGGTGTAAGCCCATCTTGCATTGTGTATTCCATGTTTCAATGCGTTGTGCATGTTATGTTATGTACATTGTGTGTGCCATGTAGTTGCGTTGCATGTTTGTGTGTTAGCTTGCATGTGCATTGTTGTGCATTGCCTCACCTCTTGATCAACCATGATTGAGGTTGGGTCCCTTGTATGTTTGTGTGCATTGCATTTGACATTGAAATGCAAACTTGGCCTCTTAGGCCATCATGCGTTGAAATGCGCCATTGATGGCCCGGGGGTCAAGGGCCATGCTCCCTTGAGTCCATTGCATGATAGGGAGTGTGTCCATGCATATATTGCCTTGAAATCCCATACCATGCACTGCCTGTCTGTTGTTGCTGTCAAACTGTCTTCTGCAGGAATTTTATGCCGACCGGCAGTATAGAGTGTCGACCGACACTATGTGGGTGGCCGATAACCTCCTAAGCAGCCGATGGAAATTTCAGCTGGCCGGTGGGCACTTCCTCCAGCCGGTGGTGTACAGCAGTATGCAAGGAAGGTGTTCTGGGACTTTGGCAATTTTTGGAGAGGCAGGGCAGTAAGAACAGAGGCAACAGTGGTATGGTGCGGGTTTTCCAGGCGAGTCGGATTCGAGCATGCATCATTCACGCATCCCGAGGCGGGCGGCTGTGGCTACTTTTATTTTTGCATTTAATTTGTTAATTAGATTAGAGGTTTTGTAATAATTAATTCAGTATTATTTATTCGGCCTGTATATTCTTTTGGTCCCTCCGTGTGAGGGCAAAGTTGTAATAAGTGTGCATGAGTGGTGTGTATGTCTTCCAACCTCCACTTCTTTCTTCCCTTTTATTTACCTGCTTATAATGGTAGATTAGGGCACGTTTATTTTAGCATACCTTATGCAATGCATGCGTGTATCCATGCATTTGTTGACATGCACCGGGCTCGGTACATCACGCTAACCGCATTGTATTTCAATTTCCAAATTGAATACTTGTTACGTGTAGCATTTAACATGCCATGCTTAGGATAGCCGAGCCTGTCTAGATTACACCATTGCTTGCTTCACATTAGTCACTTAACATGAACTAGGATCATGCATGTTTGCTAACTAGTTTGTTGTTTTGGCATGGAGTACGATGTAAGTTTTTACGCTTTAGCATCTCGCATGCGTGTGAATGTTGACATGACAGTAGGCTTACCATGTGGCTAAATGCTTATATGAGATAAACTGTTTGAATGCCTGTGGGTGGAGGTTGGATTGCTTGAGTTGGAAAAGCTCGTTGAAATCCGTGTTTTAGCCTACTTGCGAGTAGCAAATTCCAAAGCCTTTTCAAAACGAACGGATATGCAATGCTTATTTCCAAATTAGGCAATCTAGTCTATACTTGTTTGCTGTGCGCATAACATAGTAATCTAGGCTAATAACTGGAATAAGAACACATGACGTTTTCAAAATCGGATATCACGGTTAGTAGAGGCCAGTCTTCGGACCGGGCGAAAGGGGGTGCTCATAGCTGACCTTTCCCGATCGTACCCAAGCTCCCGAGCCAAGACATTTGGTGATGACGGACACGTGGCCTTCGGCACCGAGTCAGGGTTTCCTAAATTTCCCATTTTAAAAATATTTAGGTGGCGACTCTGTATCTGGCAAAGCAGTCCATGTTTGGCATTTCTTTTCAAAATCTGTTTTTCTCAAAACGATTTGCCAGAGTTGGACTCTTTGGTTCAGATTAAGAACCGTGACAATTTGAGTCCGAACTGTAGTGAACCCAATATGAACGGAACGGGACTTAACCCTCCCGGGGCGTTTGGGGACGTCTACATATGCCCGCCCCACTGCTGCGTTGATTGGACGATCCATCACAGTACAACTGCTAAATGTCCCCAACATAAATTCTCCAGTTCGGCTGAGGTTGAATTTGATTAGATTTGAAGTCGGCAAACACTTGCTCCTTGATTGAGGTTCTAGGAAGAAACTAAATATCGTATTGGTCGAGTTCAAGAGCCCACTTTGAAATGCATCCTGATGCTTCTGCACTACGGAGTATTGACCGGAGGGGGTAGTCTGTTATTACCCCGATGGTATGCCCCTGAAAGTAATGCATCAGTTTTCTTGCTGCCATGACGAGGGCTAGGATGAGTTTTTCCAACAGGTGGTAACGTGTTTCGGCGTCAACCATTTCCTTGCTCACATAATAGACTGGTCGCTGCTCCCCAAGCTTTTCCTTTAACAGTACGGCGCTGACGGCCCGGTCGGAAACTGCCAGATATAAAATGAATGGGTCACCTGCCGAAGGTGTTGTCAATAGTGGAACTGATCAGAGGTAAGTCTTCAAACCGTTGAAAGCGGCTTCGCACTCAGAGGTCCATTCAAATGTTTTACCCTATCGTAAGGTATGAAAGAATTGTCGGCAGCAATCTGTGAAACGACTGATGAACCTGTTGAGTGCGGCGGCCATCCCCATCAACTTTTGAACCTCCTTGACCGATCGAGGGGAGCCGAGTTCAAGGATTGCTGTGATTTGCCTCGGGTTGGCTTTGATTCCTCGGTGGTTGACAATGTAGCGAAGGAATTTGCCAGATCCGATCCTAAATGCACATTTGGAAGCATTCAGCTTCATTTTGTACTTGCGTAAAATGCCGAATGTCTCTTCCAGATCGGCTAGATGAGTTTGCTCTTCTTTGGACTTGACCACCATATCGTCAATGTACACTTCCATAGTACGGCCGAGTTGCTCTCTGAACATGGCCGTGACTAGTCTTTGGTAAGTTGCCCCTGCATTCTTCAGCCCAAAAGGCATAACCTTATAGCAATAGGTTCCTCTTGGGGTGAGGAATATAGTTTTGTCTTTGTCACGACCCAAACCCGGCCCTATGGGTTTAGCACCGTAACTGGCCAGTAATCCGAGATTACCGAAGGCCTGCTGAACAGTAATACAGTTAAACAGAGTACAGGGCCTGGCGGAAGCCAATACAGTAAGTAACTAGTGTCCATTGAGCTGTGAAAACCTGTATGCCAAAAACATTTTTTTCATGCATTCATACAGTTCAGAACAGTACAGTCTATACAGCCATATACAAACATTTAGTACGGGGACCTAATCCCTCGATAACAGTACAGTAAAACAGCAGACAGTCTATACAGTAGTACAAAACAGTAAGGAGACCGATGGGGGACATAAAAACACCCCAAGCCAAAGCATGGCAACTCGGAACCTCGCAGTGAGGCACATAGGCTGGCTTGACAAAACTAGGGACCAACCCACGCTCCTAGCTCTGGTCTGGCTGCTGAGGACCTACATATGTATATAAACAGTGAGCTAAAGCCCAGTGAATAACATAAAGCGTAAAGAGGTTATGAATGAATGTCCTTACAGTAATGAAAACAGTTCATTAAACAGTATTTCAGTCTTTCAGTATTTCAGTCAATCAGTCATATGTGGTACACCCATTAGCCTATAAACAGTAGGTCCAAAAGGACCGGGTCTTAACAGACCCAACAGTAATGATGGCCATTAATCAGTAAACAGTATGGTTCCACAAGGGGACCGACAGAGCTCTGTAACAGTAACAGTAAACAGTAAGTGCTAAGGATGCCACAATACAGTTCAGAATACGGGACATACATTCATTCAGTAAATAATATCAGTTCAATAAACAGTTCAGTTCAGTATTCAAAAGATAACCATTTTGAACATATCTTTACACAATCGTTACTCACAGAGATTGGGCTAATAGCAGCTAGAGCGCGTCCCCGAGAGCCAACCCTAAACAGTTAACACATAGAACACACACTAAGTTTCACAGTCGGGAAGGATGATAATTAAATCCCTAAATTTCCTCGGTGTGGTTCTACGTCTAAATCCTCATTAAGATGTCATAAACTAGGCCTAAGAATGCCTAGGATGAGATGAGGATTCAAAAATACAGTTGGAAGGCATTTTTCAAAAGTTGCTGAAAACAGGGGTCTCGCTCGAGCGAGCCTTCCTTCGCTCGAGTGAGGTTGAAAAATCAAAGTCTTAGCTCGAGCGAGGAATCCTTCGCTCGAGCGGTCTGATGAACAGTAAAAGTACTGGATGCTCGATTTTTACGCGCGATACCACGCTCGATGCTCGCTCGAGCGGATCCCTGTATAAAGGTGCTCGCTCGAGCGAGGAATCCTTCGCTCGAGCGAGGAAGCCAAATCTGGAATTTCCAGATTTGCCTTCCAAGCTCAAACCAAGCATTCTCAACCCAATTCTCGACCTCTTGGGCCCAAATTCTGGAAAATACATCCCAAAACAATGAATAACAAGTTTCAAAAGCCAATTTGTGAATTTAAGCCCCAAAGGTGAGTCAATTAAAACCATTTTTCAAACCCATTTCAAGAACAAATTTCAAAACATGCAATGCATGAACTTTTAACCAAATTCAAGGTTCAAATCTTGCTCTAATGAGCTCAATAGTTGGTAGACAAAATGAAAACATGGACTTTGTTAGAAACATAAGCATGCATGTACAATCCATCATGAATTCAACTTCAAAAATCACCAAAATGGCCATGCATGCATGAGTTCAAGCATAATTCAACCTCTTAGCACTAAATCATGGTTTAATCCTACAATGGAGCATGAACCATGGAAGATGGAGCTTAAAGACAACAAGAGGATGATGAATTTCCTTACCTAAGTCTCAATTTCTTGTCTAGAAGTTCAATCATGCAAATACACTTCAATTCTCAAGCAATTCTTCAAGGTTTCAAGCCAAATCAACAAGAGCAATCCTCACTCTCTCTAACTCTCTTCTAATTTCGGTGGGGACTAAGGAAATGGCTGAGGAGAAGCTTTGATCAACATGTAATAAGGCCTAATATATTATTCTAAGTGGCCCACTAAGAGTGGCAATATGGTAATTAAGTTAAATTTGGCAATTAACTCCTTTTAATCTAATTTAATCATTCCTAATCAATTTTCAGATAAATATACCATTTAATCACAAATATTCTACTGATTCCAAAACTCTAAACAGTTCCTAATTCGGCCGCCGATAAGGCCTTCAATTAGCAATTTAAACATATGAATTCAAACAGATAATCAATCAATCAAACAGATGCAATATGCAATTCACTAGATAAACTTATTCAATTTCAGTTTCGATTTCAATCAGTCCACTCAGTACTTCAGTTAATTCAATTATCAGCCATTATCAGTTCAGTTTAGCAGTAACCAGTAGCTTATTCAGTGGTTTATCGGTAATTAGTACGAGGGTTGTTACAGTCTTGGTTCTCCGGATGCATGGCAATTTGATGGTAGCCTCTGTAGGCATCGAGAAAGCTCATACGTTGATGACGTGCTGTGGCGTCTATGAGTTGGTCTATTCTGGGGAGGGGAAAACAATCCTTGGGGCAAGCTTTGTTTAAGTCCGTGAAATCCACGCAGACACGCCAAGTCCCATTTTTTTTTCTTTACAACCACAGTATTCGACAGCCATGTAGGATAGGTCACTTCCCGGATTGCTCCGACATCAAGCAACCGGTCAACTTCTTCAATAACTATGGCCGTGTGTTTTGTGGCTGACCGCCGGCTTTTCTGAATAATCGGCTTACATTTGGGGTCAACATTTAAACGATACTGAGAAACAGATGGATCTACCTCCGGCATCTCATACGATGACTATGCAAATACATCAAGGTTGCCGAGTAAGAAGGTAATCAGCTGCTGCCTGTCGACTTGATTCAGGGAGGCGCCGACTATGAAGAACCTGTCAGGATTTCCATCAATTTTAACTCGATCCAGGGCTTCCGTGGCCTTTTCACTTGGGAGCCGTCCAACTTCGTTGAGGCTCTCTCGATCCGGCACCTCAATAGAATTCACTTCCAACTCTCTTGGTGTCTTGGCGGCAAGAAGATAACATGCTTGAGCCGATTTCTGGGAACCACGGATTTGTTCAATGCCGCGTTCAGTCGGGAAGCGGAGCAAATGATGATAGGTACTTGGCACGGTCTGCATAGTATGCAGCCAAGTTCGACCCATGATGATATTATACGGTGAAGGTAGCTTGACGACCAAGAATTCCACATCCACTGTTCGGGAGCCCGCTCGAACTGGTAGCGTGATTTTGCCCAACGGGTATTTTGGATTAGCGTTGAAGCCGAACAACTGATAAGGAGCTGGAGACAGGTCCGACTCGGCGAACCCGAGTTTGATGAAGGTCTTGTAATACATAACTTCCGAAGTACTCCCTTGGTCTATGAGAACGCGTTCAATGGTGAATCGATTTACACGTAGTTCGATGACCAATGGATCAATGTGGGGGAGTGTTACGCCGAACAAATCAGAATCGTCGAAGGTAATACTCGAAGCTTCATGGGGCCGTTTTGCTGGTGTGATTTGCTTTTGGGGGTCAGGATGCGACTGAATTGTATGTACCGCGAATGACGTCGGCAGGCTGTATATCATATGGATTACGCCGAGTGGAGGTGAATCCTGCCGTAAAGCTACTGTTTTGGTTGAGTTGTCTTTTCGGACGTACTGTTTAAGTCGACCATCTTGTACCAATTCCGCAAGGTGATCCTTCAATGCATAACAACTCTTGGTATCATGGTCATGGTCTTTGTGATACTCGTACCGCCTATCCCGTCTCCTTGTGTCGGGAGGTCCCACCATTTTGGATGGCCATTTGAAGAACGAAAGGTGTTGGACTTTAGACATAACCGTGCTGATCGGCTCTGACAACTCTGTATACTTCTTGTCCACGCGCCTTGTGCGCCTGTTATCTACTTGAAATTGCTCACTAGCTCGGTGGGAACATTGGTCGTTTGATCGGCGTGAATCCCGTCTCTTATCTCGTTTAGCCTGATTCCGTGGTTCAGGGCTCCGTGATGGTACAGAATTCATCGGCTGAACAATTTCAGAAGGGGCCGTCTTGTTGGCCTTGTTCTCGGCTTTAACACGCAGAGCGTCATCTTCCACTTTGCAGTATTCCTCGACTTTCTTCATCAACGACCAGACTGTTTTGGGGGGCCTTCTAGTTAAGGAACTGCGGAGGGCGCTATCAGGATGCAACCCCATTTTAAAGGCGGTGATGGCCATGGAGTCGCTGCAGGCGTCATCCACAAGATTAAAACATTCCCAATAGCGCGCCGAATATGCTCGTAAGGTTTCCCCTGGTTGGATCTGCATTGCCCAGAGAGAATTGGCTTGCTTCAGCTAGACTTCATTGGTGTTGAATCTTGTCCTGAAGGATTTCTGTAATTGATGGAAGCTCCTAATCGACGCCGGTTCCAACTTATAATACCATATGACGACCAATGGTCCAAAACTGCTCGGGAATATTCGGCACATGAGAGCCTCGTCGTCTGCATGCAGCGTCATGGCTTGCTTACAATGATGGATGTGGTCAGTGGGATCCGATTTTCCGTCGTATAGGGTGAACGATGGAGCCTTGAACTTTTTAGGTAGTACTGCCCTTGCGATCCGTCGCACAAAAAGGTCATGTTGGTCCTCTTTGTCTGAATCATTTCTTCTTCTCTTATTCCGTGCACGCAGACTTCCCTCAAAAGGACTAGAGACTTCGACTCGCCCCTTCTTTTTGGGGTCTGGGGATGAGGAGTCAGAATCACTGTCACTATCTTGTCTCCGAGTTCGAGGTCGTCGAACATCCTTTCTCAGAGGTTGTGCCAGGTCTTAGAGCGCGGCCTGTTGGGATTTTGCCACCTCCAAGGCCAAATCCTGTCGAAGGAGCTCATTTTCAGCCATCATGTTCTCCAACCTCTGTTCGTTTCGCTTTGCCTGATCCATAATTGCTTGCATTGTTTCATCAGCTGAGTCGAAGTTCAAGGCTCTTCGTGCAGTATTGTTTTCTGGTCCTAGCATGGTGCTTGGAGTTGTATCGACTGGTGGCGTAAGGTTGTCAGCGATTGCCGGAGGATCTTCCGTCACGCCCGCTATGGATGTACTGGAGTATTCCCACAGACGGCGCCAATTGTGGAGAAGTGGTTCAGAAATACTCTTCGGATCCTAGAGGGCGGTCGTGATCCTCAGCTAGTCACCTGAAAAAGAATGAACACTCCGGTCGGGGGTGCCAAAATTAGCACTCCGACGGATAAGTTAGTATCCACTCTCTTGATTGTTTATCTCTCAAGTTATACTTACTTGTTCTCACATACCTCTATTTGGTTGATGTTCTTCTATTTATATTATTTTGTGGGCCTCAGGGTCGAGCCCACCTTTAATCCACCGTGTAACTATTTACTTGGCTCCTTTTGTTGCAAACCACTCTTCACTCGGCTCCTCGCTTGATTGGTTATGTGGCCGATTAGGATACTTCTGAATTTGTATAAGACGGGGCCGAATACAATGTATGTATCTTGATTCTCCAAGTTCACTTATTCGGCCTATTTGCATCTCCTACACTCGGCCCCCACAATTACGATCATCACGTCAATTTAATTTTTTTGAAATATGATATACACGAAGAATTATACAAAATGAACGATTTAAATAATCGAAATGAGACCATGGTGATAGGTCTTATAGGCTCCTCAAATTTTCTTATATTCATATTTGAACATGACAAAAACCTTACTTTTAAATTAATTATCTTTTTTAATTTAAAATATAATAGGATGAGTTAGGGCTAGGGTAAACAAATTTAATGATTGAGTTTGGAGTTTAGTTTGTAAAACAATGGGTTAGAAAGTTTCTAGAAGGATATTTTGCTTTCATTAGCATAATCACGTGGTAGAAATTGTCCAAAGTGGAGAATTGCGGAATTGAAAATAATAATATAAGAGAAGTATAATAATATAAGAGAAGTGATGAGATTTAAAGTTGTGTTTGGTTATGTTTTTGAAACGTAATTTCACACTTTAATTTGAGTATTGTATTTGGTTAGAATTTTTAAAATTTGATTCTACACTCACTTTTGGAAATATATTTATCCGGTCATCTTTCTGGATGTCTCCTGGACGTCCGGCCTGTTGACCATAACAGTGTTTGTTTTGTTGTTGTTGTTGTTGTTTGTTTTTTTTTTTTTTTGCACTTGTTATTTTTATATTTTAAATAAAAAATATTTTTAATTTTTTTTTAAATTTTTTATGAGTTTTGAATAGAATTTTGGATTATATGTTTAGTTATGAGTTGTAAGTTTTTGAATCAAATATTATATGCCACATCAAATATTTCAAACTCAATTCAAAACTCTTTTTAAAACTCATAACCAAACAAAATTTTCACACTCAAATCATAATTTCAAAACTCATAAACTCAAAATACAACTTTATTCTCAAATCATAATTCTAAAATTTTACCAAACACTACTTAAGACCCTTTTTTAATAGAGCTGCTCTAAAAGCAGTTCTAGTGAGCTAGTAGCCAAAAAAAAAAAAGAGAGGTAAAAGACAAAACATAAAGAGGTAAAAGACAATTTAATACTCATTTAGAGCTCCTCTTTTAGAGGTCTCAACCATTTTTCTTTAAAAATTGACTTTTTAAATTTGTTTTTTTAATAATGTTATATACACCAATTGATATACTAATTAGTATACTAATAGATGATGTGACATAATTTTAGAAGTTTTGAATATTTATAATTTGTATAATGAGTGAGGTCAATAATAATGTCATAATATATATTGGTACACTAGTTGGTATATCAAATGGTATATGTAACACCACCGTTAATTTTTTTTATCTTTTAGTTTTAATGTATTTAGGAATGAATTTTTTAATTATATAAAAAATTGTGAATTAATGAGATCTTTGATTTTTTTTTTTTTAGGGTAAATTTACTAACATATTGTAAGGCTGGGAGAAAATACAATAAGTTTCATAAATTTAACATAATTACACCAAGCTCCCTTAAAGTTATATTTCAGATAACACTTGGTCTCTTTTTCATCAAAAATTATTAATCGTATAAATAAAAAAATAATAATATTGTCATATCTTTTACATTGAATATGTATTTTATCTTGTATATTTTTGTGTATTCATTCATGTACATTAATTTTGGTCTATTTAACTTTATTAAAAAGGAAGTAAATGTAATTATGTTAAAACTGTAAAATTTTGTTGGATTTTTTTAAAAATTTTAAGAGAGATCGGTGTAATTTATCCTTTTTTTATTTTTTATTTTTTATTTTAGTTTTAAAATTATTTTAATTAAAAATTAAATTTCCAAACGGAAACGGAAATGGATAACGACGAAATGACAAGATGAGGTGCCCGGGCATTCCCATCTAGAAACAAGAATTGAAAGTTTTGGGCCTGTAGCTTTCCCCGTCCCCCTTCGTCGAGTGGTCCTTGATACGAGTAGAATCTTTTGTTTGCTTGCAAGGATGAGACGGAATGTGAACATTCAGCAGGAGGGTTTCATAGGTTGAATTGAATAAGGCCTCGTTTGGGAACCATCATTTTTAGTCAAAAAGTCAAAAAGTTACTAAATTAGTCAAAAAGCCAACAACTAATACCAAAAAGTCAAAGATTCTCTTTTCTCTCTACTTTTTGCACATCTTTTCGTAAAAAGCCAAAAAGTCATCCCAAACATACTAGTTTTTTTTAGCTCATATTTTAGCCAAATAGCCAAAAAATTACTAAATTAGCATGTTCCCAAACGAGGCCTAAGAGTAACAAAGACAAAGTGCACAGTAATGTGTACGGATTATTTGTGTGTCGTTTTAGAATGTGATGGGTTGCACAAACCAAACTTTTCTCTTTTCATTTCTTTTCCCAATTGATTAGAGATAATTTATAGATATCTTGAAATTTTCAGGTAGGGTTATTTTAGTAGCCTAATGGCTTGGCCAATTTGGTATTTTTAAAATTTGAGATGAGTATTTTGATCCACATAGTCGAATTAGGAGATATTTTGAGTCTTTATATTTTTTACGAAATTTAACTTGAACTAGCCTACATCCTCATTTTAGCTACATAATAAATTATAAAATGAATAAATAAATAATATATATATATATATATATATGCTTCTTTTTAAGATTTAAATTAAACATTTATTAAAAGTAAAAATGTCTAAATTCATTTACGATTGAATTTTGTAGATGGGCCAAATAAAATGATGGAATACATTTAATATATATATATCAAAAAAAGAGTAAAAATCAATATATATCAAGTCGAATAGGTAGACTTGGATTTAAAAGTTTTTTGAATAATTGCAGTCCAGTGGAGTTTGGAAAAAATAATTACATGTTAATAAAAAAAAATTATAATTATAATTATTAATATTTATAAAATTTATCACTAATTTATAATTTTTTTTTTTTAAATATCATTGATTTGATATTTTTCAAGATTGGTAATGTCACATATATTCTTACTATCTACTGCAGGATTGATAGATACGCACGTGTACTTTAAGGCTCATTTTGGGAAGTAGGTTAAAAGTCACTTCTTAACTTTTAACCCACTTCTTTCTCTCACAAAAAAATTAAAAACTGTTAAAAAGTAATTTTTAACTATTTTTTCAAAACACTCCTTAGTTCAATATATTGCACTATCAATCATGAGGAAACAGTTGCCGTTTGGCAATTGGGGTTTTTTAGTTAGTTTTTTTTAGGTTTTTTAGGTATTTTAACTTGGAATTAAAATTTGCTTGGTTTGATTTTTTTTGATTTTTATGAGAAAAAAAATAATTATTGTTTTGATGAGATATTTTATCTTATTAACTTATTTAGTCTATTTTATCTTTTGTATTTTTTAGCGAAAAAGTCAATATCAAACGAAATCGAGAGTCAAAAAAGTAAGGATAAATTATAAACACAGCTTCTGAGATTTTCTTAAAATACGCTTTATCTCTTGTGATTTTATAAATTATCTTAGCCCTTGAAGTTTTTAATTACATAATAAATTGCTCTATTTTATTAATAAAGTCAATTAACAAATTTTAATATTGTCAGAAATTTATTTCAATTAATAATTTAGATAATTTTATCTTTGTATAGGAGAGCAGTTAGAAATTTAGGTTGTGTTTGATTATATGTTCCAAACACATTTCCACCCACTGATTTGAGTGTGATGTTTGTTTTGAACTTTCAAATTATAATTTCACACCCACTTTTGAAAACTCCTTTCCAGATGGGAAAATTTGACTAACCTAAACATTGGGCCGATTAACCGGCCGGTTGACCGGAACAGTGTTCGTTTTTTTTTTTTTTGGCACCTGTTATTTTTATATTGTAAATAAAAAATATTTTCAGAATTTTTTAAATTTTTATATGAGCTTTGAATAGAATTTTGAGTTGTATGTTTGATTATGAGTTGTAAATTTTTGAATCAAATAACTTTTCTAATTTCAAAAACTCAAAACTCTTCCAAAACTTAATTCAAAACTCTTTTTAAAACTCATAATCAAACAAATTTCTACACTAAAATCATAATTTCAAAACTCACAAACTCAAAATACAACTCTATTCTCAAACTATATTTAGAAAATTCTACCAAATGTATCTTAATTTTTTCAGTTATGTCTATTAAATAAAAAATTCTGACAATGACATATTTGTAATTTTTTAAATCACAATAGACAATTCGTATTTTAACCAAATCTCAAGAAGTATATTTGTAATTTATCAAAAAATTAATCTTTTAGTGATGTGCAGGGCTCTTGGCCAACTAATTAGCCTGGTTGGTTCCCTTTTTGTTTTGATCATCCAATTTATCTTGTAAGGCTTGTCGAATAAATTGTCAATAAAAAAAATTAAATTAATTGTATATTGATAGTCATTTTTTTTTTTATAAATATTTTGGTATTAAAACAGGGCCAAATGTCCAAAACAAACTACACAATAGAGTGCGAGGTTCCCATCCCCTGCCAATCCCTATTCAAGAGAGGAACAATGGAACTTGGAGCCTGTCAAAGGATTTGTTGACAAAGGTTCAAACCTCCAGCATTTGATTATATCACATTTAATGAATGTTTGATAATCATTTGATCATATCACATTTATCTTAAATATAATAAATAATCTATCATCAAAACTATATTATTATTTATTATATTTCTGCTTAGCCAAGTTTGAGCAAGTTGCTATGCCGAGAAAGTAATGGATGTGGTGTACCATTCAATCATTGATTGATATGTCCTAATTAATGTGAGGATGGATTAAACATTTAGCATTTCTTTTTTTCTTTTTTTCTTTTTTTCTTTTATCGGGAAACTCAGCACCACAACTATATAGAATTTGGAAATAAGCACCTAACAAAACCCATAGGTGGTTGGATAACCCAATTCGTGGGTAAGGAATTGCGAAAATAAGCAGAAGCCACCCAGTGGGCTGCACAATTTGCCTTACGAGGACACCATCTAAAACCAAGTTGCCTGCTTGAGGCTAATGATCTAACATCACTAAGCATAACAAGGAGCTCCCATGGAGGGACTCCTTCAGACACACAAAGATGAATAACAGATTTACTGTCACTTTCAATTTCTACTGCAGCAAGATCAAAAGCAGGGGCCATGAGACAGGCAGACCGAACTGCGAGTAACTCGCCTTGAGCAACAAATAGTAAACGAGTCTTACGTACCAGACCATCCACCAGATGGCCCATGTGATCGCGAAGAAGCATTGCAACTGTGCCTTTGTCGTGCTTCAAATCCACAGCAGCATCGCAGTTAAGTTTCCAGTGGCCACTTAGGGGAGGAACCCACGAAGACCCTCTGCTAGCCACCCCCGACATTGCACTCTGAGGAGAAGTGGGCACTGGACAAGTGGCCAAGAATTCAGCTTCATCCCGTTTTGCTTTCGCGATCACCCCCGCTGGGTCAACCAAACAGTGGTTAAACAGATGCTCATTTCTACCTTTCCAAATGGTCCAAGCCACCCAAACCATAGAACATAACACAGATTTCCCCCAGTCAGAAGTCCCCAACGACTCAAAACATTTTCCAAACCAATCTTGCACCGAAAAACTATCTCGATTATCGCATCTGAGGCCAAGATCACACCCAAACCAAACTCTTCTGGACCAGTCACATTCAAACAAGAGATGCTCAAGTGATTCTGAAGATGATAAGCACACAGGGTAGCGAGTTGAGACCGCACATCGGTGAGAGAAAAGGTTCTAACAAGTAGCCAAGGCATTATGATAAATTTTCCATAAGAAATGCTTAAGTTTTGGAGGCAAGTGCAGGTTTTAAACTAACAGCCATTCTTTTTCAGACCAACTAATGGAAGAAGATGGAACAGAGGATGCCAAGTGCGCTTGATTCACGGCTTCGTGGTACCCCGACTTAACCGTATAACAGCCCTTGGAGTCATGATGCCAGAGAAGAGTATCATCTTTGTCCGTAACGGAAACTGGAATGGAGAGAATGGCCTCACAATCTGCTCCAGACACTAGGCTTCGAAGCTTGCTTTCATCCCAGAGCTTGTGAGAGGAGTCAATTACCTCATGCACCTTTAGCACCGAAACCCCTCTAGGCCTTTCGGAATGAACACGAAAGCCCGGATTAGAGGGTATCCACTTATCATCCCAGAAGTTGATGGACTTACCATTCAGAACTTGCCACCGCAGCCCGCCTGTGAGAATGGTCCTCCCCTGAAGTAAGCTAAGCCAAACCCAAGAAGGTCGCGCCCCTCTTCAGGCCAAGAATAAAGTAACTTCTCATATCTCAGACAATAATAAATGAATAAGAAAGTATATTAATTTGATCACATGGCATATTCATTACATAAAATATTAGTGGTTTGGTAATCAATTGTTAGGAGCCTAATAAATCCAAGTGTTAATTGGTCAAGCAACGTTCTCAGTTCAATCAAAGTGTGAAATTTAAGCTTTTGCCGTATTTGGGGAACATGCTTTTTGTAGTGAAATAAAAGCCCAAGTTATGCTTGATTCAAATAGTAGTTAACAAACCTAAGTATACACGGCTAGCGCTAGATAATTTGTAGCCTAAAGTAATAATTAAAAATGAGACTTTTATATAATAATTTTTTTAATAAAATTTTTATTGAAAATTTATTTTTCTAGCTTTTTGAGATGTAAAAATATTAATTAAATCTTTATATTCAAGTTTTGCTAACAAATCTTTTTTAATTAATAATATAACTAATCCACTTAATCTTTTTTGTAATATAATTGATCTAAGGCAAGATTTTATCAATTTTAATTTTAAAAAATTTCTTCCTGCAAAAGCAACTGTTATAGCTATTGTTAAGAATATTCTATAACAAATGTTCCCATCTAAAAAAAAAAGCCGTAACGTTGCATTTATTTATTTATTTTTTGAGTAAGATAAAGTTTGGGTCATGTTGTTTTGTTTTGTTTTTGCCCTTTTGTTTTTTTTTGTTTTGTTTTGGACCTTTTTATTCAAAAAAATAAATAATGAATCACATTGGCCTGTTATATTATATCAAAAGATTAGGCCTTTTCAAATTTTGAGGCCAAAAACCTAGGCTTGGCTAGTCAGCCTATAAATATGACATTTAAAAGATTCCAAATATTATCCCCCAAAAATTCTCCGACTTTTTATTCTTAATGCATTTTTAACCATACAATTGTGTTTCATCACATCATATGTTTGCAAATGATGTAGTCTCTATTTGATTTTGAATTTTCAATTCGTATTTTTTTTATTTAACTTTTTTAATAGTTTAGTCAAATGTTTTTAAGATAGAATTAATTTAGATATACTTAAAAGTAAAAATATTTATGATATAAATACAAAAAAAAAAAATGAAAAAATATATATATTGTATTTCTAGTATTTAATAATTTTTTTAAAGATTTTGTGTAGATTTTGTATCTTTAAATATATCGAGATTAAGTGGATTTTTTTAAAAAAAATGATTAAAATATTTTAAAAAATCGCTAGAAAAATATGAATTAAAATTTCAAAAACTACTTTTAAAAACAATTGGGTTTCTCTCATGTTCACAAGAACTTGAGGGGCTGTGGGGCCTACCATGAATATGGTTTCGATGATTCAAATCGTTTATTTTGTAGGGCACTCAATATATATCTTTTATAAGAAAAAAATAGTTTGATCAAATAATCATAATATTTTCATTTTATCTCATTTATTTCCGAAAAGACGGACAACAAATATATTTCAAAGATAGATAATTCATTTTTTTAGAGACAAATATAATAAAATGAAAAGTTACGATTATCAGATCGATCTAATATTTTTCATGGACAATATATATTGAAAACTCTACAAAATGAACAGTTTAAATTATCGAAACAAGACCATGACGAATTCAAATTCTCTCCTACTGAAATGTAAATATAAGAGAAATTAAAAACCAAACAGAAAACAAGAGATCCTATCCCATATAATTTTGTCCATGTGTTAATTAGGTCATGATCCGTCCTCCTTAAAAGACAGCTTGGTGTAGTGGGTTACACCCAGTTCATGAATGTATGTGAGTATCAGACTGCTCCAAAGACTGATATAAAAAAATTTCAAAAAGAAAAGAAAAAAGTGACTGCTCCAAAGACAATTCAATTGTCAAGTATGGTATGGAGCCAATGAGTTTATTTATTACTATTTGTTGGTGCTTATGGAATCATAGGAACTCAATTATTTTTGAAAATAAGCAGAGGATTGTGGATAAAGTTTTGTCTTTTCTTGAGAAGTATGTAACAGAGTATGCTCAAGCTCAACAATGCAACCAAATTCCAGTGCATCGAGTGCGGCTTCGACTATGGCTTGTGCCAAGACAGGGTGTCTTTAAATTGAATTTTGATGGATCGGTACAGAAGGTCCCAGCAGTTGTTGGTATTGAGATTATTGTTTGCGACTGTAATAAGGCAATTATTGCTTCTATGGTTGAGCGAATTCCTTATCTGGAGGATGTTGACTGTGGAAGCCTTGGGTGCTGTCAAAGCGCTTCAATTTGGGTGTGATTTGGGTTTGGGTGATATTAAGCTTGAAGGAGATTCTCTAAATGTTGTGTCTGCAATCCGGGGAAAGGCGAATAATTTGTCTTGGTCATTTGGTGGGCGTTGTTTAGGCGCTCCTTTTGCGATTCCATTCATCATCAGTCTCGCATGTTTATAGAGAAGACAATTCTGTGACATATTGTTTAAGTAGGTTAGCCTTTGATTTTGATTCACCACGAGTTTGGATGGAGAAAGTTCCTCCCTTTTTAATGGCGTTGGTGGTTTCCTCTTCTTTGTAATTGCTTTCCCTATCTAAAAAAAAAAGAGCAGACAATTCAATTGTAGTGTACCAAAATAAATGATAATAATAAATAATAATAATCATTATAATAAAGATGAATCCATACTTCAGTTTCTTGATTAATTAGGCTTGGTTTGTGTTTTAAAAGTTAATTTATTGGCAAAATAAAGGTTAATTAATTTGAAAACAAATCATCTGTGGCCAAGAAAAACTCACTTTAGTTATTCTAAAAAGTTAATAAATATATATATACTAAACAAACTAGCTTTTTGTAGTATTAGCTTTAGGATTAGTTGGGAGATAAACTATTTTAGTTTTTTTTTTTTGATTATACATTTGCACTTTCACTAAAATTTTACTTTGGTCTTTACACTTTTAATTGTTATAATCAACCCTCTACATTTTAAATTAAGCCACAATCTCACCATTCCATCCATCTACTGTAAACGATGATAACATAAATTAAAAGTAGATAGACTAAAGTGAAATTTTGATAAAAGCATAAATACTAAAATGATATTTTAGTAAAAATGTAAGATAGGATGAGAAAAATAACATATATGATTAAGATAATAAGTTCCATCAACCTTGTTGACATCATATTAAGAGGTTGATTATCATGATTAAAAGTAATTTTTGATAAAATTAGTAAGGTACTCAAGCTTGTTTTGACAGCAAATTTTTTTTTTTGGTCAAAGACAACGTTAGTATATTAGTACAGTTAGATTACAACGGAAGGATTTGCCGCTGTTTCATCACCTCGAACTCCTGATCTCTCACTCACCACATCTTAAGATATAGCTATTAGACCATTAGACCACATCTCAATATCTTAGTTTTGGCAATAACTTAAAATAGTCACAAAAAAAAAAAAAGGTCACTATCAAAAAGACAACTATTTTCTCTATTTTTTTGTACGTCTTTTTATAAAAAAAAAATAGAAAATTGACTAAAATAATCACTTCTCAGAACAACCCTACGTGTAATTAACCTATAAACTTATTTTTAGCTAACTCTCTAAAGAAATTTTATAAAATTTAAGATCAATTTCTTTTGGCCAAATGGAAAGTATAAATGACCTGATAAATCAAATGCTCTATTATCCGTCGTAATGATAAAATTTGAAATTCAAAGATGTGTTTGATTTAGTTTTGAAATTAATTTTGAGTTTTAGATTTTGAAAAGAATTTTAAAATTTGAAAATTTATTTGGTTATAAATTTTCAAAACTAGTTTTTCAATTGTATATTTTGAAAATAATTTTTAAAAAATTAAATTGAAAATTTATTTGATTATGAGTTTTCAAAACTAGTTTTCGAGTTTTTTTTAGTCTTATGTTTTTTTGACACGTAGTGTAACTTTTTCTACACTATTAATAAAAATTACAGAATAACTATGAAGTAGACATTGGGTGAAGGGGACATCAGTGGTTCAAGCTGATGGAATAGCGGCAAAACTTTTTAGTTGTAATTTAATTATACTACAATACTAATGTTATCTTTGTAAAAAATAAAATGTTAAATTCATTTTATCCCCTTGTGATTTGGAGCTAAAGCACTTTACCCCCTATCGGTCAAATATAGCTAAAAAGCCCCTCAGACTAAAGTGCTATGCCACCGTTAGTTTTTTCATCAAAACTAACAGAATGTATATTACACACACCAATTTTTAGAGTGGGTTTTGTTTTAGAATAAAATTAATATATCAAAAAGATAATTTTATCCCCATTTTCTCTAAATGTAAAATTAGATTAATATGTTAATTAAAATAAAATAAAATATAATTAAGAATTAATTTAAAATATATTTATATAAAATATAAAATAAACAATAATTAAGAATTGATCTAAAATGTAATTAAATTAAAATTAGATTAACATGTTAGAAATTATAATAATAATTAAGAATTTAAGATTAACTGTGATCTAAAATATAATTAAATTAAAATTATATTCAAGTTAATAATTACAATAAATAGTTAAATATTTAAGATTAATTGTGATCTAAAATATAATTAAATAAAAATTTAAGAATTACAATAAATAATTAAGAATTTATAATTAATTATGATTTAATTGAATTAATACTAGACATTATAAATTATATGTATGAAAGATAATAAAGAAAAAAATAACAAAAAATATTGAGTTTGAGGTTATAATCAGGAACAGAGCTATCCTTTGGCCAACGGTGGCCCTGGCGCGCCCCCCTCCCCCTCCAATTTTCTATAGGGGCTAGCTTTCCTCCAGTCCGATCACGGATAAGAGAGTCCTTTTGGGCCCGTAGGGGTCCACCGTGGGTCCCATTTCAATAATCCGAACCGTTCAATGTGTAGAACTCGTCAAGTACTAAATGTTTGTAAAAAATCACGTTGATTAGATATCAATAGTTATGTGATCAAATTAGTTTTGTATAAAAATAAATGGATGGTGAAAAAATAAATAGTTGACATAAATCTGATCCGACGAGATAGCTATCGATATCTGATCAACGTGATTTTTTACAAGTCTATAGTACTCGACGAGTTCTACACATTGAATGATTCAGATTATCGAAACAAGACCCGTGATGAGCCCCTACGGGCCCAACAGTACCCTCTAGTCCGATCACAGACTGGCGGAAACTAATAATAGAATAAAATCATCCAATGAGCTGTGAGACTTACATGAAACAAAACAACTTTATATACTATATACAGATATTCACATAATCCAGTTGACACAGCAAGGGGTACCATTTGAATGGACTGATCAGAGAGAGTCAGCTTTCCAAGAATTGAAAACTCGACTTCTGACTGCACCGATTCTTACCCTACCTTCAAGTATGGATGGATTTACTATTTTCAATGGTACATCTTATAAAGGTTTGGGGTGTGTTTTGATGCAGAATGGTAAAGTGATAGCGTATGCCTCCCTCTAATAGAGACCACATGAAATAAATTATCTAACTCATGATTTGGAGCTTACAGCAGTGGTATTCGCCTTGGAAACGCCACTAGGTAATTAGAGTCTAATTCACCTTAGCATGATTAAGTTTGGTTTTAGTTAAACTAGGTTATAAGGGGATTGATTTGATTTCAGTGAATTTGATCTAATTTGATTCAAGCTTAAAATTGATTAAGGATATAGGAGATAGATTTTTATGTTGGAACCTACTTAACAAATAAGTAAGAGAAGAAGTGAGTTTGTTAAGTCAACATTTGAAAGTGAGAGAGAGAGAGAGAAAGAAAGAGAGAGAGAGAGAGAGAGAACTCAAGAAGGAAAGAAGAGAACAAGGGAGAAGGAAGATTGATCTCCAAAATCAACAACTTAAGGTAAGCTCTCCACTCAAAATGCTTGAAATTGCAACTTCTATACTCATCATCTTCAAAGATATAAGCCTAATTAGGAGGAAATCATGGTTGTTTTAGAGTTGTGAACCCTTATGAACATTAAAGAGAGAAATTGTGAGACTTAGCTCTAGATAGCAACATACATGGCATGATTTCATGAAATTCTTGTTTTACCCAAAACTTCTTTCATGATTCTTCAACGTTGGGGGAAAACCCCATGGATGTTGAGATTTGAACTCATATATATGCATATTTGGAGGGTTTTGCACTTTAGTTCAAGAACTTGTTCTTTACTAAGGGATTTGAGTTTTGTGTTGGAGCATGACCTTTGTTTAAAGTTAGAAATGTAAAATTCAAGTTGTTTTGTCAATTTTGGACCTTGATTTTCATGAAATTGAAGTTGGTTTTGAAAATGGGGAAAGTTCCATTTTCAGCAAAAATTCGGATTGCATTTTAACCCAGACCGCTCGAGCGGCCTGGGCCACCGCAATAGCGGCCAGCCCTCCTCTACTCATAATTGCATTTTGCTCGCTAGTGCGACCAAGGCCACCGCACGTACGGCCAACAAGGCAAGCTCGGTTTTGTCACTAACGGGATTTCCTTATTTCTCAACTTCTTGATCCGTCAGTTAACAATCTGAATGGGCCGGTTCTTCATACGTATAATCATCACTCAAAAGTACGTGGATAGGCTCAATCACATGAAAAGGATCCCGGAGATAAGCCCGTAACATTGAAACATGAAACACGTTATGCATATGCTCCATAGTGGGAGGAAGAGCCACTTGGTACGCTACCGGATTAATCTTCTCAATGATCTCATATGGCCCAATGTACCGAGGTGCTAACTTGCCCTTGGCTCCAAAATGAGTCTGAAAGTGATTTATGTTATATCTTACCTCTACTAATCTACTTCTATACACTGCAAACATACACACACACATATACACGCGCGCGCATACACACACACACACACACACACACACACACACATATATATATATATATATACGTATATGTAGCCAAAAATCAAAATCTAATCTTAGACTAAAGTGTAAAATAGGTTTCGATCAAATATAGAATAAACAAAGATATTAGATATATAAGAGAGAGAGAGAAGAACGATGGACGAAAACACATCCAAAGGTTCAAATTTGGACAGAGAAAGGAGTAACAGATCTTAATCACAAATTTGAGATCTGTGTAGTCAACGATCTCAAATCTTTGTCGCCGACCGTGACGGTGGTGCGAAGCGAGAGAAAATGCTAGCGATAGCAAGACTAGACAGTAGAGAGAAGAAAGAAAGGCCAGGATTGAGTGGATTTCAATGGCGGTGACCAAGAGAGAGGTGAATTGGTGCTCCAATTGCCGGAGAAAGGTAGGTCTGAGTGGATTCCGTTGCTGGTGAGGCGAGCTGGTACTCTGACCGGCATGATTATAGCTTCATCCTTATCTTTCACATAGATCTGGTGTTGCACCACTCGCTCGTGGTGCGAAACTGTGAAGGGAGAGACAAGGCGGTGTGGTGGTGTCGGCCAAGGGTGAGCAACGGATATACCGATCCGCCAAAACCGACCGAACCGAACCGATCCGCCGCATTTTGGACGGATGCGTGATGACGAGCGGATGGTTGCGGATTGATTTTCTCCAATCCGCCAATTTGGCGGATGGATGGCGGATTTGAGATTCCTTTGGCCGCAACCGAACCGCCAAACCGCGAGCCCCCTAATAATTTATAAGACTTTATGTTTTCAATTTGTTTAAATATTTTGTTTGTGTTTTCAATTGAAAAAGAGTTTAAATATTCTGTTGAAAAAAAGTTTTCAACTTGAATATATTTTTTGAATTGAAAAAAATAAACGTATTATTTATCTATATTTTTTGGTTTTTAAATTTAATTCTAAAAATAATAAATATAAAATATGATATATGCTGGTTGGTTTTTGTTTTCAAAAACATATATAGATGTAACAATACAGAAACATACAATCTCTACTACTGCCTTATTCATGGTTTTGGTGGTTTGAATTATTATTATATTTTAAAAACTACAGATTGTAATACTTTATGTGAATGAATCATGCTGTGATTGTAATAGGTGGATGAGCCATGCAGTGATTGTGATATTCTAAAGTTTCAAACTTTCTTTTTTTGGATGAGACATACAGTGATTGTAATAATTTTTTAAGTCATGACTGTAATACTTTTTTTTTTTTTTTTGAGGAAGTGCACAAGTTGAATTATGTTGAAAATTTATAAAATCTTAAACTGCCAAACCGATTAGCATCCATCCGCCAAACCGCCAAACCGCCAATCCGCTCAATACACATCCGCCGGATTGGCGGACGGATGCGGATTGATTTTCTCCAATCCGCCAATCTGGCGGACGGATGGCGGATTGGAGGTTCCGTGGCCGCAACCGACCTGCACCCACCCCCAGTGTCGGCGGCTGAGGAGAAAGAGAAGAGAGAGAGGTGTCGACTTCTGTTAGGGTTAGGGTTTATTACACTTTCTACCCCTAAACTATTATCAAATTCTCTATTAAGTCCCTGAACTATCAATTGAATCTATTTAGTCCCTAAACTATCATCAAATTCTCTATTTAGTCCCTAAAGTATATAAATCAAAGTCTATTTAGTCTCTAAACTATCGATTGAATCTATTAGTCCCTAAAATATTTAATTCAAACTCATGTAGTCCCTAAAAGGATTACAAAAATAAAATATATGCCTATACGTATTATAAATTAATAAAAAAATCCTCTCCAATTAAGATTTTATTATAGAAATTTTTTTAAAATTTTTATTGTCTTCAAAAAATATTTTATTTCATTGTGTGTTTAAATTAATATTAGAGTCTGATTTTCCGGTCTTACCAATAGATTATATGAATATTAGATATATTGAAGAAGTAGAATCAGATAGTTTAAATAATAACACTTCTTTATAAATAGTAATAGAATAAAATAATACAGTAATTAAGTAATAAAAAGAACTTAGAACCTTAAAAACAATCAATTAGAAATTAGGATTAATTATCAAAAAATCCTATCTACATATTTGGTGGTAGCTTAGGTCCTGTTAAAAAGTTTTTGAACCATTAAGTCTCATTTATAGGTAAAAAGATGTTTTGCCTTTTAATCCCAAAACTGAGAATGTTCTCAATTTTAAAATTGAGAATGTTCTCAATTTATAATTACCAAAACTAAGAAATTTCTCAATTTTTTTCTAGTATGAACTAAGAATATTATCAAAACTAAGAAATTTATAATTATCAATTTTGAGAAATTTCTCAATTTTTCATGATTAAAATTGAAAATATTATAACTGAAAGTGTTCTCAATTTCGATCAAAATTTAGAAGAATCAGTAAGTGTTAACGATAAAGTTAAATTTAATTCCTGGGATGCCATCTATGCTCTTCTTTCTGTTTCTATTCATCATCCACTGTGCCATGCTATCCATAAGTTCTTCTTCAGCTGTTTCCTCAACAATCCCATTCAAGTTCTTGAGAGCAAACACTGCTCTGTCAATGGATATTGGGTCTCTGATTTGAATAGCCGAAGCGAATGTAGTATTTGCTTTCACTGGCTTGAATTCACCCCAACCTGACTTGTAATGTAGATACAATGGATTCACATTCGCTGCTTGAGCGCAAACAAGCCTTGGAATTCGATCAACGAGTCTCAATTCTTCACACATTTTGAATCCTTTGTAGAATGCGTAAATGTTTCCTAGATTTCCACCAGGAACGATGACCCAATCTGGAACTTCCCAATCGAATTACTGTAGAATTTCAATGGCGGCTGTTTTTTGCCCTTCGAGTCTCAAACTGTTGAGTGAATTCGCCAAACAGATCGACAATTCAGATGTGACTTCTCTGATCGCCATTCTCTCTCTCTCTCTCTGGACTCTGTCTTCTCTTTCTACGAAGGATATGTTTATGGAGCTCACTGCTTGTTTGGATATTTAATTATAAAATCTATTAAAAATTAATGGGACTTGAAGGAACAAATAATTTTATCTGGGACTTAATAGATTATAAGTTCACAAAATGGGACTTGTATGTAAATGCCTCTAGAAATTATAAACAAAATCTGACATATAATACTAGATATTAAGGTAAGCACGTATCTATTGTAAAAATAAATAAAAAAAAATACTATAAATAATTACCGTTATCCTTATATAGAAAATTCAATATATGGATTTGTGCCCACTTTTCAAGGACAAAATAAAAATTTAAAGTTTTTTTTTAAAATAAAATTTTAACTAAATAGGGTGTTTTACTAATTTATAATACGTATGCGTATATATTTTATTTTTAAAATCCTTTTAGGGACTAAATAGGTTTGAATTAAATATTTTAAGGACTTAATAAATTCAATTGATAGTTTAGGATAGGGGTGTTCACGGTTCGGTTGCAACCAGGAAATCTCTAATCCGCCATCCGTCCGTCGAATTAGCGGATTAGAATAAATCAATCCGCATCCGTCCGTCGGATTGACGGATGCGAATTGAACGGATTGGCAGATGGATGCGAATCGGTTTGGAAATTTAAACTTTTATAAATTTTGAACATAATATAACAATTTATCAGCATTTTTTTTTTGGATAACAATCCAACTCAACATAACTAAAAGATTATCAAATACATTGTCAAATACCAATAATAAACACATATAAACAAATCAGGCATTATCAAAATTATTTTATTTTTTTTATATTAAAAAGTTGAAAAAATTAAGCCTTATCTTTTCCACACAAAAATACCAAATATTAACACTTATCATTTGATAAAAGGATTTTCAAATTGAAAACAAACTGAAAACACAACAGAATATTTAAACTTTTTTCAATTGAAAACACAAACAGAATATCTAAAAAAATTGAAAATACAAAATTTTACAAATTATTAGAGGTGCTCGCTATTTGGCGATTCGGTTGCAACCAAAGAAATCTCAAATTTGTCATCCATCCAAAACTAGGCGAATTGAAAAAAATCAATCTAAAACTGTCTGTTTGTTATCACGCATCTGTTCAAAATGCGGTGGATCGGTTCGATTTGATTCGGTCGATTTTGGGCAGATCGGAATATCCACTGCTCACCCTTAGTTTAGGGACTAAATAGACTTTGATTTATATACTTTAGGGACTAAACAGAATTTGATGATAGTTTAGGGACTAAATAGATTCAATTGATAGTTCAGGAACTAAATAGAGAATTTGATGATAATTTAAGGGTAGAAAATATAACAAAGACAAAATATTTGAGTGATCTTTAACCAAATAAAATTGATATTTGGACTAATGGACCGAGTGCCCTTAAATTTTCAAGATAACTTCAATTTTCAAGATAACTTTTCAGTACCAATGAATTATTTGTAGAGATATTCTACCTATTCAAATATCACTTTTCATACTAAAGTTTCGTTTGTCAATTATATATTTTAGTTAAAAAGGTAAAAAGTAACTATAAGTTGTCATATCACTCTTTCTACTTTTCTGCACATTTTTTTGTAAAAAGTCAAAAAATTATTAAAATAGTCTGTTCCCAAACGAGGCCTAAATTTCATAAAATATTATTTACTTTGACTAAATAAATATAAAATAAGTGATAAAAATATAAGGCAATTAAAAAATCTTTTAAGTATCTTTGTTTTTATTAACTATTAATATATTTTGATGCATTGTAACTTACAAATTAGAATATTAAAAAAAAAAAATTGTAAATGTAGTTGGAGTTAGATATACATAATGTTTGGTCTCCCATCTTAAAATCCTAGTTCCGTCCCTGAGTATTATAGTCATTTCACATCTATACTTAACCGTATTAATTGTACGAGCGCGAAATAATCTTCACGTATAATTCTGTTGATCAAGTTTGCACTCCTCCAAACAACGTTGCTTTGCCACCTGAAAACACAAACGTGAGCTATCTGGCAGGTGTGTGCCGGAAACCCTTCCGATGCCTAAGTCAGCAACTAGACAATAGACAATAAGCTCTGTGTATTCTAGAGTAGGAATTGGGATTGTGATACCTGTCCATAGGTCCTGCTATGAGCTTTTATAGACTTGGCATGGCCCAATCCTAGTAGGATTCCAACTCTCCTTATAAGAGTCCTCCTAGGAATCACACACCCTACTCACTACCAACCAAGTGAGATGGTTTGTACAATCCTAGTAGGACTCTACTCTCCTTAACAGAGTCCTCCTAGGAGTTTCATCACTGCAAGCCAAGTGAGATGACTACCACGGTTGAATAACAGTATAACCGAGCTAATACTAGCCCTTTGTCATACTCAATCCGGTGCCTTCATATGTAACACCTAGCTCGGCCCTTGTTCACTTGTACCTCGGTTTTGTCTGTTTAGACTGAGCTAACTGCAGCAGTCTCCGACCGAACTAACAAGGACGAGGTCCAACTTGCGAAGCCCAAACACCTCGGCCCATAGTTCAGCCCAAATCCGAAATATGAGATGTCTTCTTGGCCTAAGACCGAGTTACACCAGCCCTTATCTCGGCCCATTGCGCGGCCCAACTTCTAAAGAAGACTTTTCCTAACTCGGCCCAATTTGTTTACAAATTACCCTCTCAAAAAGCATATGACTATTTTTAAAAGATATGCAGGTAAAATGCTATCAAATCATAGGTAAAATGAATTTTGCTCAAAAAAATACAAGAAATCATCCTTGTCACCCTGCTTATTATTCAAGAAATCATTCTTGTCAAAGAATTTCAAGCACTTTTGTTGAAACTCAAAACAAATCCAATAATTGCATGGAAACCTTAAGCATAAAGATTCTCGCTATATAAAATGCATAACATACAACATTTACCAGTAATAACGTGTAAGGACACCTCCAACGGTATATTAGTTTTTTTATTAAATTTGAGTAAAAGTTTTTTTTTATTATCAAGTGCTCCAACGGAGGATTTTGTAGTTTCATCAAACTATCAGTCGATCGGGCGGACAACTGGCCGGTCGATCGATCAGTATAATTTTTTTCACAAATTTTTACCTTGAGATAGTCATCCGAAAGACATCCGATGGTGAAAATCCAACAGCAATAAACAGTGATTTGATAAAAAGAACATTGATCCTTAGTTTGATAAATAAAAAAAAGAAGTACAATCATAAATTTCATACGTATTTGATGAAACTGTTGAGTAGGAAAAGAATCTATTTTTTATCAAATTTAAATTTAATGACGATTTTGAGTAGCCATTGGATCAGCCTAAATAATATAATGTAACCCTAAATTAGCGTAGGCTTCATTGTTGGATCCCAAGACAACGAGCCACCAACCAGTTTGAATGCCTGCAAAGGGTTCAAGCCCGCCCAAGATGGAGTCTAGACATACAATACCGAAGAATGTACTCGTTTGGCAAACTGTTTTTAAAAACTATTTTAGCAACAAAAAAAAAAAAAAACTCTTAAAGCCACCGATTTTTTAGATTACACCAAAAAGTTATTTTTGAATTTTGAAAAGCTACTTTTGCGCAACAAAGCAAAAAAGATATGAAAACAATGGAGATTTTCATTACTTTGTTTCCGAAAGCACAACCGAACAGGCTTGCTATTTTTGATCATTGGTAGTTGACCAAATAGACATGGAAAAGAGATGAGGAACCATTTGTCTAATGAACCAAATAGAGCATAAATGTTTTGAGCAATGATTGAGACCCCTACCCCCAAAAGACCCTAACATGACCCCCACAAATCTGGACTATTCATAATGTGAGCCCCACACATACATAGAGGCCATAATCACTTTGGGGGTGTGAGGGTCATCCCCAAAGGGAATCCCAAACATTTTCCAAATGGTTTTAGAGCTAAATCCCAAAATTAAGTTTTCATGGATTAAGTTTTTAATTGATTATGTTTTCCACCTGAGCCCAACGAATGATTCCATTCCATCTAATGAACCACATACAGCATAAATGTTTTTAGAACTAAATCCCAAAATCATGAAGTCAAATAAACACTATACAGACCTGATCAATGGCAGGCTTTCCGAATGACAACCGTCCCGGGTCACTCCTCCTTGTGCTTAGAGAACTTTCTAGAATCCGGTTTTCGGCCTCCACCTGTACATCTTCCCACAAACTTGAGAACCTTATCGATTAAAATCACCGGAAATGCAACGGCCAACACGACGAGCCATTCGTTCAGGCTTAGAGGAACGATGCTGAAAACTTGAGCAAGGAAAGGCACATAAAGGATCAAAAAGTGAAGGCTGAATGAAATTGACATTGTTAAGAGGCTACCATCTTCAGACAGGGCATTAACGGAATTGAACATCTCGATGACGACCAAGACGGAGAGGGAAAGAGTCATTGCTTTTGTTTTGCCTGTTTGGAAGTAGTCACACGGATCTTTAAACTCAATCAATTGAGACCCCGCCTTGAAAGGTGTTACTGAGAAACCCTCCCAGGAATGGCAATGACTCCAGTTGGTAAGTTGGGAATAGGTGACAAGGCTGTGGCCGTCTGCGCTTAGATCAATGCCAAAGAAAGAGCCGTGAGTGTACGATATGATGAATATTCCCACAGTTGCGATCCCGACAAAGAGTCCAATCACCTGCATCCAAATTGATAAATAGTAGCACCATGGTTGTTAGAAGCTTAAGATTTACAATTCGATATGAATTTCAAGCAAAATGATTCAATTCATGCAATTGAATTTTAAATAGAGTGAATCATACAATTCAATTCTGATTCATTGCAATTCGGAATATTCAATTTTGTTTGCATAATGCATAAAACGGTTGCCATTTTCACACATACACACACACAAAGGAAGAAGAAAAGAGAAGACAAGAAATCAACTAATTATATTGATATTGATATACAAGATTTTATATACATGTACAATTTAATTTAGTTATATTGATATATAATTCATTTTAAATACAATGTGATTTTTATATGTATATATATATATAAATAAAATTATATATTATGTTAAATAAAGTGAATCTTACGATATACGATTTGACAACAATGAGTAGCACAACAAATTACTTCAGGTGTCCAATAGATATAAGTTCTTTGAAAGCCAAAGGAGCTAGTTATAATACCAGATAGTGGAATAAAATCCAAGCACTGATCAATGAGTCGTCACTTCTTTGAGGGGGTTTCTTCATAACATCCTTTTCTGGTGGATTAAATCCCAAAGCTGTTGCTGGGGGTCCATCAATAACAAGATTGACCCACAGAAGTTGAACTGGAATCAGACACACTGGAATACCTAGAGCAGATGTCAAAAATATAGAGGCAACCTCACCAATACTTGATGAGATCATGTACCTGTGATGATGATTAAAACATCAGGATCAGTTTCATGGCAATGGCATCATACTGTTAACCTTGTTGCAAGGTTTTCTATAAACTATAGAGTGCAAGGTTGGGGTTGCGAGAGGTCATCTACATTAGCAATGGTCCTTTGTAGTCATAAGAATTGTACAGATTGATTCACTTCATCATTGGCAAAGCAAATTGTTTTTATTTGTTGGAAAACAACAGATTCTCAACCAAACTAAGAAAGTCAAATGGAATGTTACACAAGCATTTCATCATTTCCAAGCGTGTAACGATGATCCAAGTAAAGAGCTATAAGAATAAATGATATCAAATAGCATAAATTGTTAGTCTGTAAATATGGACCATACCAGCCTCCATATTTAGGGTTGAATCAGATGCCAAGTAACATTATAGAAAACCCATTTCAACATAAACTAATCATAAATGAACCAAGGCTAGGCCAAAAGATACATTAACTTGATGTGGGGTTCATATAAATAACTCCAACCATGTGACAGCACTCACAGACCATCCAGCACAAGACCAAACCCCACAAAAGACCAGAGAGAACCTAAAAATCAAAAGAACTTTATAGCCTACAGTAACCATGCTTTAGCAATGTGTAGACCTCTCAGAACTGCTACAAGAGGGTGTGAACTGGAAAAATAAAGGCAACACCTAAGAAAATGTTTTAAAATCCAATAAAACAAAAGGAAAAAATAAAATGATCATAGAGGTATGGGGTGTAAAAACAGGCAGTTTTTTTTTTTTTTCCCCTCCCCCTCTCTATAAGCAAGGGGTGGAAAAAGAGGGCAGTGGCAGAAACTGTTCACAAATTGGGTATGAGGGTCACGATTGGCTGGCTACCTAAGTAGGAGTATCATATAGGATTAGTATGGAAAAGTATCGCACGAGTACAAGAAAATATACCGCATCTAAACTTGACAATTCAGCTTGAAATTCCCTAGGGCAAGATGCATGGGGATGATCCCTCAAAGCTATGAAACATTGTCGTACCCGTAACGGGTACTTACCGGCATATGGTACTTTGTATGGTACTTTTGCATACGTACCAAATACATAAAACACGTATCTAAATTTTTTTTTTTTAATTTTTGGCATATCCAGACGTACCTAATATACACCCAAGCTGTACCGTATCTTAGTCATAACAATATTTTCTTCTACTAAAAAGATAAAATTCATTTCAATAGATTTCTTTTTTATTTTTAGTTTTATACTTAGCATGATTTTAAAATTAAGTTATGGTTTGTAAGTTACTTAATATAATGATGTTTAATTTTAGTTTATACCTTTACTTTTGGTATTAAATGTTAATTGTAGGTTGGATCTTAACAAATTAAACCGTTTAATCAATTTTTGCATTACTCCAAATTAGAAATAAATATTTTGTTACAAACGTACCAAGCCATACCCGTACCCTACTTTTTTTACATTTTAACGTATTGAAGTACCCGTACCGTACCCGTGCTTCATAGCCTCAAAGACCCAGATCCACATTGCTAAAGACCATAGTGGTTTAACAGCAAATTATGGCACGCCGGGAGATACAGGTTCACATTGGAACTGAACACACATTTGTTTTCTCTCTTCTTGATGTAGGATTTTCATTTTCAGGAAATTAGTCCTGGTTCCAGTGAGTAGTACTCCTAGGATGTGTTACCATGGAGGTAAACTTTTGAACAGTTGGCTGCTGGTAAAGTCCTTCAGGAAGTTAAATTTTAGGTTACAGTTATCTTCTTCACTTGAGCCATTTTGGATTCCCAAACTCCTAAGGTGGCTTTCTTTGTCTAGGCCAACAGGTGCTGGTAACATTTCAACATGCATCCTTATACATTCTGCATGTCTAGCAGAGATTTTGATGCGGAAAACAGCTTTCTCATTTGCTGTCCATAGGGCAATAAGTTGTGGTCTCTCTTACACTCTCAGTTCACAATCTGTCAATTTACACCCTGCTTGTTGGCCAATCCTTTTAAAGGTTGGTGGTGTGAGTCAGCATCTTGCTGTCACCATTTTGTTGAAAGTAGTCCTAGTTCCTGTTGTGTGGTGTGTAAGAGAGAAGCTGCACAATAGATGGATATCTGAAAAATCAAAGCTTTAAGAGAATTAACTGGCCACTATGGTAATTGATTTGTCCTTCACTCCCTTTCACCTGTTACCTACCACTTTCGGATTATTCAGCTTTTTGTACCTATTATGTTTGTGAATATTGCCTCCATTCTCTTCGTAGATATAGTTCGTTGACTAAAATATCTTAGAAGATAAAGAAAGAAAAAAGAAACAAAGGATTAAAGAAAGATAATTTTTTAAAAGCTAGTATGACAAACCTGTGTTACCAGAAAACACTAATACCCTAATGAATTAGGTATTGGATATAGTACACGTTCCGAAATATAGTACACTTTCGTTCCAAAACGATAAATTTAATGATCCAAAGCAATCCTAAAAGTTTTTTTCCAATATATTTCTTTAAATGTTACCTTAGGAGGAATAAAAATCAAATATAATGAACAAAAATTTAGGGTGACTTAAGTTTTGACAAGACAAAAACATAAAAAATGGAAATATATATATTTTATTAGATACCTAATAGTTAAAATAAAATTACTGTAGAAGTACCTTAAATTCTTAAGTGTAATACATACAAGTCTACCCTTATCGTACCACATTATAGAGCATGTAGCGTACCACATTCCCGTTTTTGTTCCACGTGCCGAAACCATCCATGTTCCAGGTAACATAGCAACAAACATATGGTCATATGGGGGAGCACACAAAAGACCGTACTTATAGGAAGACAAAAGGCAAGGACAACCTTATCAGTAAAGCTGAGAATTGTTTCACATGGCTTATCTTGGTTTTTCAAACCATAAGCAATTTATATGAACACACATGTATAAAATTAATGTCGGTGTATATGTATGTAAATGTACATTTTGCTTTTTGAGAGATCATTCCCATTATAGTGATCGATCACGTTCTCAAAAGAGAAAAATATGCAGACTTATGGCAAAGTAGACCAAAATAAGTACTTCTAGATTAAAACTTAAAAGCATCAAGCGAGCCCCATAGTGGAATTTGGTAAAAGCTACGAAAAACATTGTGGAGAAATAGACCTGATAAAGGCCTTCATATTATTGTAAATAGATCTGCCTTCACCTACAGCAGCAACAATTGTACTGAAATTGTCATCTGCTAAAACCATGTCAGAAGCTTCCTTTGCAACCTAGAACAAGATACACTGAAAATAAGTAATGACAAGACTAAAAACTTCAAGTAATCTAATGGTAGCACCAACTTCAAAATGAGGAAAGAATTTTAAAATGGCTTGGTCAAGCGCAACATAAGACTAAAACTACACAAATAATGAAGGTCTTAAAAGGACAAGAGACGGAAAATCATAAAGGTTTTTAATAGTTGAAAAAGTCCTAATGTTTTTTAGAGGCACAACTGAGTGACCCCAAGATGGACACACACACAAACATAAAGTCACTCCAAACATATAGATTTCATGTGAATATGATTAACGTTAGATTGTATTTTTAAAAAATTATTTGAGAACACCTCCACCAGGCTTCTTGCATGCGTACAGAGCCACTGAATCATTTTTGCAACTATGACTTAGAATGTATTAAGAAGCAGAGGATGACTGCACCTAATCCTCATGTAACAAGTCAGGAAACTAATGGAAGTTCTTTAAAAATTAGCAATGCTCAAGACCAAAATAAGGTTTAAAATTTGTTTACCATCAAAAGTCATACAAAATGAAAGTGTATATGGTAAAACATTTTTTCTGTTTTCTAATTCAATATACTCTATAATACCATCTTTGCATTAAAATGTAATACATTAACACTAACGAGAAAAGAAAAATAAATACCTCAGTTCCAGCAATGCCCATTGCAATTCCAATATCAGCTAATTTCAAGGCAGGTGCATCATTCACCCCATCTCCAGTCATTGCAACTACTTCACCATCTTCTTTCAGTAGTCTGACTATTTCTTGTTTATGCCTTGGTTCAGCCCTAGAGAAGAGCAGCCCTCCGCTTTGCCTTAGATGACTTTTGGGGTCAGGAAGATCCATAAACTCTCTCCCTGTTAAGCTTTTAGAGCTAATGTCCTCATGTGGTCCAAATACACCTATCTCACGACATATAGCTTCAGCTGTATTCTTGTTATCTCCTGTAATAACCATTACTTGAATGCCAGCTGTTCTGCAGTCCTCGATGGCTTGGCGGACCTCTTTCCGAGGTGGATCCTATAACAAATTAAAATTAAGTTAGTACACCTTCATTTCTTCAAGCGTACTAGGAACACTTAACGAATGAAAATAATGTTGTGTTTGAGGAATGAAAAGCAAATGTGCCAACTCACTCTTAGCCCAGCCAAGCCAACAAAAGTGAGTTTACTCTCAATTGCAGAATGGTTAGATGGATTAAGTAAAAGCTCATGAGCTGGATGGTCTTCATCACCATTATAAGTAGCAAACTCATGGAGGTCCTCCTTGTAGGCAAAACCCAAACAACGTAATGCACTTGAGGACATTTCATGCAGGCTTTGTAAAATAATATCCCTCGAAGTTTGATTCAGTTCTACAATAGAACCATCAAGCAATTGAACAAAAGAACTTCGTTCCAACACATTTTCTACTGCACCCTGCCACAATGAAGCACCTGTTCATTAGTCCCCTGAATGCCTCTATGAAACAAATTGGATCAAAACAGAAGGATGGAAAACAAACATTCTGTTGAAAAAATATGCATGTAGACCTCCACCGTGGGATTTTCAATGATGTGAAGATAAATTTTGCAACACAAACGAAAAAATATTGACACACATTAAGGTCAAATGTTTAGTCATTATGTCTAACTAATTCTTGTGAGGTATAGGCATTGAACAAAACACCCATAAGATAATTTAATGGCAGATAAACAAAATCTTCTAAAAAAGTGAATGAGAAAGATCAGCTAACAAGTCTTTGACAAGGTATACTTTCATGAATGCAGCAACTCCAAATAATCACTTCTAAAATGCAATCCAGAAACTCAGAACATATCCAAAAATGCACTTATCAGATAAAGACTGACACCCAAAAATCAAAATAAAGTGAACCCATAAACTTGCATGTCAGTCTGCATATATTGTAGATGAAACGATGAACATAAAATTTGGACTTCATCATTGCTACAACTTGTGAAAAAACAGCAAGTACAAGAAAGCTCATGTTTTATGGAAGGAAAAGGCCATCATGAGATCAATCTCATGTAACTATTCAAGGGCCCCTATTTTCTGGTTCAATGATGCATAAGTGTCCTATATCTAATTAAGCACCATAGGGTGATCAAACCGTCAAATTTTCACATCAAAATTTGATTTGATATGGAAAAAAAAAGCACTCTCCTTAGACCCAGTTTGATCCTATTCACTCTGTGACCATGTGTGCTCTTTAGCCTAGGTGGACCAATTAAAAGGAGAGCTTGTGTATAAACCATGACCTTGACCCTATGAAGCATCGACACTCAAAACAAGTGACATATCCGTGTCGGACACACGGACATTTTGGGGACGCGTATAGGACACATCACACGACGTGTCCCCTTATTTAATTAATTTATTTTTAGGGGACACACTAGGACATGCCAAGTTGTCTTTTCCCCCATTTTATTTAGTGATTTTGATGAATGTTGAATGTTTATTATTTTTTCTTAGATTTAAATATGTAATAGATCATCCATAAAAGAAAATATAAGCTGTAAGTGTTAATTTAAAAGTGTTTTAAAAAAAAACAATAGAATTAGAATTATTTTTGTTAATATTGATTGTTTGTGGGTGTAATATTAATCTAGATAGCAAATAAAAATATATGAAAATATATTTTATTGCCCTATTTCCATTTTTTTAAAATTGCCGTGTCCCATGTCCACATCCGTGTCTGTATCCGCATCCGTATCCGTGTCCATAAACTTTTTATAAAATTCAAATTAAGTCTTTTAAATAGACCCTCCAATCCATGTAGTCCATACCTTGGGTGTATCCAAGTAAGATTTTTCATAATCATACGCCATTTATCATTGAAATTATGCTAATGCATTCATGTTGGATATGAAGTAATGAACATATTGCTGAGTTAATGCAAGAAACACATGGCCTAGCCATAAGCAACTCCTTTTAGATTTAGGGATTACATTGGTTACTAACAAATTGTTTCTTATGCAAGATGTTGTGCTTTCCTTTGTAGACATGAGAAGCAAATTCATAAACAGGGTATGATTTAACATTAATCTAATTATATATCATAATTTTGAAATTATAGTCTATACTTTGACAGATTTCCATTTAACATAAAACTAGAACAAGTGTAGTTGGGTTGAATTGCATACACATAGACTCTTATGTATCTGCATTTACTATCAATTAAATACAACCTGAAAGCAGGAGGTGTTAAACATTAATCTGTCTTCCAAGCAGGAAGATTAGACATCCAGTTTGGTAAGGGAATGTAAACAGAGATTAAATACGTGGCACACTGGCACCACATTTAATAGTTTTGCTGCATAAGAAAAATGGACGCCTTTGTAACAAATGCTCTTCAGGTAATCAGTTTCTCCTGTGTAACAATGTGTCAAAGATAAAAATAAAAAAATAAAACAAACTCCATATGGCTGAATGTACCTTTACAAGCAATGATTTTCTTCCTGAGCTGGAACTCACTATAACTCCCATAGATTTCCTATCACGGTCAAATTCAAGAGTGGCAATCCGTCTTTCAAGCTTTTTCCATGTTTGACAACAACCTTAAATGCACAAAATTAAATGAAGACATCAGCAGCCACGTAAACACGATTATGAAACAACATAAACATATGTTACACTAGTAACTTACCTAGGACATCTCTATAACCTGAAGATGTACCAGAATCCAATCCATCAGGAAGTCCCATTTTCTCAACCATAACCTGAAAACATAAACAGTCAGGATGATGAAATTGCCTCAGCTCAATATTTATATATATGCAGCAACTACAGCACATGTTTCAATGAAGAAAGGAGCATCAGTCTATATAACTCTCGGCAAGAAAATCTTCAAGTGATATATTGTACTTATGACAGAGAAAAGGTAAAAAAAACCTTCGACATGCACGGGGTGTTGCTACCAAACAACTGATGAACCTTGATTTAGCAAATCAAGTGTTTGAAAGGGAAAATCCAGCATTAACCCTTTTTGGGTAATATGACAGTAAATTCCAACTTTTTCCCCCACAGCATCATGACAGCTTCAGAAGGCGCTGTAATTCTACTAGAAAGACAAATGAATTTAATTTTAAACCGGATAATGAAAGGGTACAAGATCTTACCTTCAATGCTGCCTCAGTGGGCATTCCGCTGGCTACATAATGATTTCCAGCTTGTTCGATGCCTGCGTCATTGCACAAAGCAGCAATCTTTGCAATCATTTGGAGATTCGCATCCATTCGACCCTTGGGCCAATCTCGAATTTTTCCGTCAAGAGGACTATATGTGGTCCCTTCCACATTGAAAGTTCGGGTAGCATTTGGCCCGGTACCCATAGCCACAAGCTTTGCCACTGCCATTTGATTGGTAGTTAGAGTACCAGTTTTATCACAACAGATCACAGTAGTGCAGCCAAGAGTCTCGACGCTAGGCAACTTCCGGACAAGCGCATTCTTCTGAGCCATCTTCCGCGCCATCTTCCGCGTGCCAAGGGCCAAACATGTTGTGAAAACAGCAGGTAAACCTTCAGGAATGGCAGCCGCTGCCAATGCCACTGCAATCTCAAAGTAATACGTGCACTTCTCAAAAGAGAATTTAAAATTCGTGGGCCACATTAACATACTCCCAAGTGAGAAAGTATTTCACATTAATAAGCCACACCAATGCACAAATAACCCCAATTATAGCTGTGAGAGACTCTCCATATCTGTACGGGGGCAAAATAACCTTAGCTCTCCGTATGCCTTGAACGTCAAGCTTCCGTCAACGGCGTCTGTCTCTGCAACACAAAAATGGTGAGCTGCCCGGCGGTGGTGTGCCGGAGAAACCCTCCGACGCTCAAGTCAGGTCACTTGAAGAAGAAGAAGAAGAGCACTGTTTAGAGAGAGAGAGAGTTGTTCAGATCGCATACCTCCAACGTTCCCCTTCTTCCCCTTTTCTAGGCTGGCCATGCTGCCTCAGAGGTAGTGCGCGCACTACCTCTGCTGTCCTTCCCTGGACTGGGTGCTGTACTGCCCTCTCACTTCCTTACGCGTGTAAAGGCCAAAACCTCCAAACAACGATGGCCAAACTGCCAAACGGTATTGACACACACCATTGGCGGGTTTCTCCTCTCGCACACCAATTGGACCTGACAATTCCCACGAGCTAGGCATAGCCCGGTCAGTTCCAGCCTCAACTCCGGCCGACAATCAGGGCCGAGCTCAAAAACCAGCCCGGTTGCACGACCCAAAGACATCTCAAGACATGACTTAGCTCGGCCCGTCTGCTTAGTGCAAATTCCCCTCACAATTGCCCCTTAATTCCATCGGTTGCAACCTGATTGGGATTACTTCATTCTTGTGTAACTTCATTTCAGCTCAATTTGTCATTAAGCTTCATGATATCTCGGCCAAGTTTTATCACTTTGCTTCCAAGACCGTGCATGAATTCCATCGGTTGAAACCTTGCTCGTGCATGAATTCAACAACAAACATATTAGTCAATATGTTTGTGCTTGGAGGGTCCCACCATGAAGCTTTGAAAATAATCTAATACTATGAGGTGGAATTCCATTGCTAACCGAGCTGCTGCTATGTTTTCAATAAACTGAGTTAAAACAAATCACCACCCTCGAGCCAACAACAAGCCAAGCCATGGGCCGAGCAAAAGTAATAGTTGATCAATTGTTGCTAACAGTAGTCATCCCACATGCAAAGTAGTCAAAACAAATAAATAGGCAAGGCATGACCATGCAAGGAATTCAAGGTGGGGCCCAGGTCTTGACCTTTTCAAAGCCAAACCAATTTTATAATTAGAATGCTCGGTGGGTCCCATTTGAAAATCTAGCTCCTGGACTAATCCAATAACAACATATTAATTCATATGTTTGTGCATGGGGGCCCCCATAAAACTTTGAAACAATCCTACTTTTGATGTAGAATTCTGCTGGTGGAGCAACCTTTTTTGTTTTCAATAAACCGAATTAAAAAATGCCCACCACCGAGCTATAATTTTACATCAACTCACATTCCTCAATAATGCCCACCACCGAGCTATCAACTCACATTCCTCAATAATGCCCACCACCGAGCTATCAACTCACAATTCCTCAATTCCGAGACCGAGCTAGGAGCTGCGCACATAACCGAGCTATAATTGCTTCATGCTCTCCACTGAGTTATGGACTTCACTTGCTAATTTTTCAACCGAACACACAGCTCATTTTTCAACAGTTGAGCCAATTGCCTTAGGAGTTTATCAAAACATCAAAAGCCTTGGCCGAGCTAAATCATCTCAGCAAAAAATCTTCATAGTTGAACCAATCATCAAAAAGCCTTAGCCGAGCTAAATCATCTCGGCTAAAAACTTTCAAAGTTGAACACATCAACTTTTTTGACCGAGCTAAATCATCTCAGTCAAATTTCTTGGAGTTGAACAAAATATCAACTTTCACGGCCGAGCTAAATCATATCAGCAACATCTGCTCGGCGGAGATCCGAGTTGAACAAATCATCAACTCGTTTGGCGAGCAACATCTGCTCGGCGGAGAACCGAGTCGAACAAATCATCAACTCGTTTGGTCGGGCAACATCCATTCGGCCAAGCTCAGTTGAACAACTCATCAACTCATTCGGCGAGCAACATCTACTTAGCGGAGCTTCGGGTTGAATAAATCATCAATTCGGCCTGCCGAGTAAGGTCACTTTGGCCAAGAAAGTTGAAGTTGAACAATTCAACTCATTTGGCCGAGCAACATCCGCTTACCGACTCTTCGAGCCGAGCAAGTGATCAACTCATTTGGTTGAGCAATATCCGCTCGGTGGATAATTCCAAAGTTGATAAAATCTATCAACTATCTTCTTGCTGAGCAAAGATCTTTTTTGGCAAGATCAAGTCATTGAGATCAACCTTACTGCTTTCCCCCCAGTCTGGGCTCCTGCTTTAAACTTACACTAGCAAAGCAGTGACCCGGACTAGATGGGGTGCCCTAGGCCGTGTTCGCTCTTCGGTTGGAATTCTCTTCGACTGAATAAATCATCAGTTTTTCGATGAAAGTTGGCGAGTAAAATCAGTTTGGCAACTTCTTGGCAAGCAAAATCAGCTTAGCTCGGCATGGAATTTCAATGTTGGCGGGCAAAGTTAGCTCGGAAACTTACATCTTGGCAAGCAAAATCAACTCGGCAAGGCTTCTTAAATCAGCTCGGCAAGGGACTCCAAAGTTGGCGAGCTAGGTCAACTCGGTACCTTGCATCTTGGTGAGCAAAATCAGCTCGGCAAGGAACTACAAGGTTGGCGAGCAAGGTCAGCTCGGCACGTTGGATCTTGGCGAGCAAAATCAACTCGGCAAGGAATTACAAGGTTGGCGAGCAAGGTCAGCTTGGCACCTTGCATCATGGCGAGCAAAATCAGCTCGGCAAGGAACTCCAAGTTTACGAGCAAAGTCAGCTCGACACGTTTCTTCTTGGCAAGCAAGGTCAGCTCGGCAAGGAATTCCAAGGTCGGCGAGCAAGGTCCGCTCCGCGACTTGTCTCTTGGCGAGCAAAATCAGCTCGGCAAGGAACACCAAGGTCGGCGAGCAAAGTCCGCTCGGCGCCTTGTCCCTTGGCGAGCAAGATCAGCTCGGCAAGGAACACCCAGGTCGGTGAGCTGGGTTTGCTCGGCGCCTTGCTTCTTGGCGAGCAAGATCAGCTCGGCGAGGAACACTAAGGTCGGCGAGCAAGGTCCGCTCGGCGCCTTGTCTCTTGGCGAGCAAGATCAGCTCGGCAAGGAACACCAAGGTCGGCGAGCTAGGTCTCCTCGGCGCCTGGCTTCTTGGCGAGCAAGATCAGCTCGGCAAGGAACTCCAAGTTTACGAGCAAAGTCAGCTCGACACGTTTCTTCTTGGCAAGCAAGGTCAGCTCGGCAAGGAATTCCAAGGTCGGCGAGTAAGGTCCGCTCCGCGACTTGTCTCTTGGCGAGCAAGATCAGCTCGGCAAGGAACACCAAGGTCGGCGAGCAAAGTCCGCTCGGCGCCTTGTCCTTGGCGAGTAAGATCAGCTCGGCAAGGAACACCAAGGTCGGCGAGCTGGGTCTGCTCGGCGCCTTACTTCTTGGTGAGCAAGATCAGCTCGGCAAGGAACACTAAGGTCGGCGAGCAAGGTCCGCTCGGCGCCTTGTCTCTTGGCGAGCAAGATCAGCTCGGCAAGGAACACCAAGGTCGGCGAGCAAGGTCCGCTCGGCGCCTTGCTCCTTGGCGAGCAAGATCAACTTGGCAAGGAACACCAAGGTCGGCGAGCAAAGTCCGCTCGGCGCCTTGCTCCTTGGCGAGCAAGATCAGCTCGGCGAGGAACACTAAGGTCGGCGAGCAAGGTCCGCTCGGCGCCTTGTCTCTTGGCGAGCAAGATCAGCTCGGCAAGGAACACCAAGGTCGGCGAGCTAGGTCTCCTCGGCGCCTGGCTTCTTGGCGAGCAAGATCAGCTCGGCAAGGAACTCCAAGTTTACGAGCAAGTCAGCTCGACACGTTTCTTCTTGGCAAGCAAGGTCAGCTCGGCAAGGAATTCCAAGGTCGGCGAGTAAGGTCCGCTCCGCGACTTGTCTCTTGGCGAGCAAGATCAGCTCGGCAAGGAACACCAAGGTCGGCGAGCAAAGTCCGCTCGGCGCCTTGTCCCTTGGCGAGTAAGATCAGCTCGGCAAGGAACACCAAGGTCGGCGAGCTGGGTCTGCTCGGCGCCTTACTTCTTGGCGAGCAAGATCAGCTCGGCAAGGAACACTAAGGTCGGCGAGCAAGGTCCGCTCGGCGCCTTGTCTCTTGGCGAGCAAGATCAGCTCGGCAAGGAACACCAAGGTCGGCGAGCAAGGTCCGCTCGGCGCCTTGCTCCTTGGCGAGCAAGATCAACTTGGCAAGGAACACCAAGGTCGGCGAGCAAAGTCCGCTCGGCGCCTTGCTCCTTGGCGAGCAAGATCAGCTCGGCAAGGAACACCAAGGTCGGCGAGCAAGGTCCGCTCGGCGTCTTGCTTCTTGGCGAGCAAGATCAGCTCGGCAAGGAACTCTAAAGTTGATTAAAACCATCAACAAACCTCTTGCCGAGTAAAATCCATCCGATAAGGAATTTTGATCTTTCCATCAAAATGATCGTTAGTTGTCCCTAAGACAGCACTAAATCCGCTTGGCGAGGCAAACATACAACAATTCTCAAGAAAATAGTCTACTTGTTTCATTGTGCCCATGGCAAAAAGGGGTTACAGAAACAGAACCAAGAACAAAACTTTAGATTGGCAGAGCTTGATGTTCTAGAAATGGATCAGCCATTTACAAACTGCGATTTTTATGCCCCTTTTCCTCGGTCTTCTTACAGACGCCTTCCGAAAACCGAACTCCCTTCATCTCTTTCATGGCGGTTTGCATGGCCATCATCCTGTCCGGTTGCGTGAACCTTTCGCACTACTCTCTTGTTCTCTACTACCGGACTTGCCGTTACGGTAGCTGCGGCTGCATCGTCTTCGACTCGGATGTGCTCATTAATGCGTTGCATGAGCAATTCCATGGTCAACGGTTGATTCATTGTGAGCGAGTTTCTCAGTCGATGTCCAACTGGAAGAGCGCGCTTATACTGTGTGATTGCAAGGTCGGTTGGGCAATCAAGGATCTCATTGAAGGTCTCCCAATACTTAGCGTTATATGCCTTCAAAGAATCTCCAGACTCCATCTTGACGCCCAGGAGGTGGTCGACCTCCTTCGGTGTTCGTGTGTTGGTCTTGAATCTGGTGACGAAGGCTTCCGCTAGTTGTTGCCACCCCTCGATACTCCCCTCCGGGAGCCTTTCGAACCACTTCAAACCCAGCTCTCCCAAGCTTGTTGGGAATATGAGGCACATCAAGGCATCGTTCCGCCGGTGGCCAGCCATCACTTGCCGGTAATGACTCACATGCATGTACGGATCCGTCCTGCCGTCGTACAGAGTGAATTTCGGCTGGTGGAATCCGGCAGGGAGTGGGGTGCTCTCAATCTCTGGGGACAATGGGGTGGCTGTAAGCCTCGCCAACTCTTTGTCCACCAGTGCTGGGGCTACGTTTCTGGGCGCCGGCATCATCACCTCTTCACTGCAACGAACTGGGGCGCTTAGCCTCTGGAACGCCGGCACCCTCTCAGCCTCCCGACGGCGCGCTCTCTCCTCCAGCACGTCCCTGAGATCCTGGAACGAGAGGAGGCAGAGTATTGCAACGTTGATGGGCGGCGAGGGGCGATAGGTGCTGTCGCGAGTGATGGACCTGCCCTCTCGCTGGTCGGAGTCTCCGACCCCATAGTTCCGGGTAATGGAGATTGAATGAGTCCTCCTCTGGCGGCGACTGCCAGAATGAGGGGAGGAGGTGCGCTCATTGAGGTTGCCCTCTCCAGCAACACCCTTCCCCCTCACTTGGCGCTTCAGAAGCTCCATCTCCGCCGCCATCCTATGGATGAGGGCGTCTTGGTCCTTGAGTTTGTGCTCCAGGCGCTCCTCACGGGACTCCCCCCGGCGCCGGCGGCCCTCAGGACTCTGCGAACGATCTGAACTCCTCCCACGCTTGTCGCGCACTCCGCGAAGAGGTTTCTAGGCCCGCATGGTTGGAACATTAGGGGGCCTTCTCTCCTTCAGACATACTCTGGAGTGACACCATCGACGACGGACAGCGGAACTTCGTCATTGTTGGCCATGGAAATGGTCGAAGAAGCTCGAAGAACAAGGGCTGAAAATCAAAGTTTTCCCACAGACGGCGCCAATTGTACGGGGGCAAAATAACCTTAGCTCTCCGTATGCCTTGAACGTCAAGCTTCCGTCAACGGCGTCTGTCTCTGCAACACAAAAATGGTGAGCTGCCCGGCGGTGGTGTGCCGGAGAAACCCTCCGACGCTCAAGTTAGGTCACTTGAAGAAGAAGAAGAAGAGCACTGTTTAGAGAGAGAGAGAGTTGTTCAGATCGCATACTCCAACGTTCCCCTTCTTCCCCTTTTCTAGGCTGGCCATGCTGCCTCAGAGGTAGTGCGCGCACTACCTCTGCTGTCCTTCCCTGGACTGGGTGCTGTACTGCCTCTCACTTCCTTACGCGTGTAAAGGCCAAAACCTCCAAACAACGATGGCCAAACTGCCAAACGGTATTGACACACACATTGGCGGGTTTCTCCTCTCGCACACCATTGGACCTGACAATTCCCACCGAGCTAGGCATAGCCCGGTCAGTTCCAGCCTCAACTCCGGCCGACAATCAGGGCCGAGCTCAAAAACCAGCCCGGTTGCACGACCCAAAGACATCTCAAGACATGACTTAGCTCGGCCCGTCTGCTTAGTGCAAATTCCCCTCACAATATCCATACAATTTCTTCTTTAGAGGTGTATCGTCATCGCTTTGCGAGGCCTCGTGAATCTGCGAATGCACCTTACCCATCTCTGTATGCATGCCTGTCTGAGTAACCAAACAAGTACAATTCCCATGCACAATTGTTGTCCCAACGAAAACCATACATTTCTTCCCCTGAATTTCAGAATCTTCTGGAACAGGTTTAGTTGTCTTACTAACCGCTTCACTCTCTCCAGTCAATGAACCCTGCTCAGCTCGAACAGTCGAGCTAGTCAAAAACAAAACCCTCATATCAGCGGGGACTTTGTCACCAACCCGAAGCTCAACAATGTCACCAGGAACAAGTTGTTTTGCAGGAAAACTTGTAACCTTTTTGCCATCGCGTACCACAGTTGCTTGCTCCGACTGAATTTCTTTAAGAGATTGTAACGCTTTCTCAGCGTTATTCTCTTGCCAAACCCCAACAATTGCAACCACAATCAAAATCAAGAAAATCACCAGAGGCCCCACAAAAGCAGTGATCTCCATTTCCCCACCTTCCTCACCATCATACCAAGCCAAGACAAAATATACCACAGCAGCAACAATTAAAATCCTCACTAGAGTATCATTAAACTGATCCAAAATCAATCTCAAAATAGACCGACCTTCATGTTTCTCCAATTCATTCCATCCATAGGTCTGCCGCCTCTTCTCCACTTCATCGGTCGACAATCCGTAATCCCGATTCACCCCATACTTCTCTTCGCATTCTTGGACATCTTTCGCCCAAGCAGCGAATAAATCCCTGCTCGATGATGATTCTGCCCCCAAACTCTCCTTTTTCCCATAGTCTTGCCCTCCTTTCCCCATCAGAACTCAACAATGGGCTGAGCAGCTAGCCGCTTAAGGTTCTCCCAAACAAAGCTTCCAGTCTCACTCATCTCTCTCTCTCTCTCTCTCTCTCAGAGCAACCATTGGTGATTGTTTTGGAGGAATAGTTTATGGTATGCACGCTGCTAATAAAGTCAAGTAAACAAGATTAATTAATTAATATTAAAGAAAATGAGTGGATTACATACTGCTACAGTATGTGTTGTATTTTTTTTTTTTTTTTATTATTAATTTTTTTTTTACTTTGTCACCACGTTAATGTAGTAAATTTAGAATTATTAAATTAGTCTCTAGCACCACTGTTAATATTAATTGAGAAATTTCCACGTGCTGACCTCACAAATTTGGATTGGGACGCAATACTGATGACGATTACATATGGATGGGGTTGAGGGTGGGGAGCAGCTTTCTCTCTCTATAACTCTCCTGCCTCCCAAACAAGGCTTCCCACGCTCGCTTTTTGAGGCTTCCCACTCTCTCACATTAGTAACAGTAAATCCAATGGAGTTGGTTTTCATCATTCAAACCATTTAAGGTTGGTTTGAGAAGTGGGTTGGCTTTTTAGTTTTTGGATTTTTTTGATTATTTTAGTTTGGGCTAAAAAGTTTGATTTAGGAAGAATTTTTTGGTTTTTTGGCTTTTTTAACTTTTTTTGTGAGAGAAGAGTGTAATGATTATGGGTTGGATGTGATATTTTGTTTGTTGTGGCTAAAATAGTCTATTTTGTCTTTTATGACTAAAGTAGCCAAAAAAGCCCACAATCTGTCTTCTCAAACGGAGCCTTACCTTTCAAATACATGAAGTGAAGTGTATTTGTAAAAAATATTAAATTGTTCGGATATTATTAACTTTTTTATTAAATAATATTTATATTTATAAATATAAATAATAAATATAATTTGAAAAACTGAATACAAATATAGATCGATAAAAGAGTTAGTGATATTCAATCAATTTAATTTTTTTTTCATAGTCTTTTCCTCTTTTTCCATCAGAACTCAACAACACAACGATATCTCAATACCAATTGACGAAACAATCGATTCCACAGTTTCACCTGTAATTGAAGAATTTCACCTATATGTGTATACATATATATATCAATAAACATATTCACAATACATATATTAGTGAAGTGGTAGGGTTTGGATTACCAGAATTAGGAGAGAGAGAGAGAGAGAGAGAGAGAGAGAATGTCTTGAGCAGCTAGCTTTGAGGCATTTGAGTTGTCTCAAAGCTTTGACGCATTGAGTTGTCGCATTTCCAATTAAGTAAATCCAATGGCAATGATACACTTGCTGACCTCACAAATTCGGATTGGGACGCAATACTGATGACGATTACATGGGGGAGTAGGGCTGTGTAAAATACCGCCCAATCTGTTAAAATCGCACCGATTAGTATCAATTCGTATCGCTCTAACCACTAATCGCGGTTTAAATTTTAAAAGTTATAATCCGCCAACCGAACCATTCCGCTCTGCTATAGTTAATACATATATATTTTTTAATTTTCAATGAAATATCAATGTAAAAATGAGTGTGAGAGAGATTTAAGATATGAAATTTATTACAAATTAGTGATTATATATATGAAACATATTATGTAAAATTACTTTGTGTTATATATCTAAAAAATATTATACAAATTAGTGTTGTATATTATGCAAATGTATGATAATTAGCTAAAATATTCTTCAATCCGTCAAAAACCACCAAAACCACAATTTGTCAATCCGCTAACCAGCCATTCGGCTTGTAATTTTACTCTCAAACTGGCCAAACCGCACCGCGCACACCCCTAGTGGGAAGTCCTAAAAAAATATTTACAAATATATTAAAAAAATTAAACTTTTAATTATTAATATTTATAAAATTTATTATTGATGTGTAAAAAAAATTTTAAGACTTCATTGGCTTGTTATTCTCTTTAGATATATATACACCTAGGGATGTAAGAAAAATCGAAAAAACCGACTAAACCGATCGAACCGGATCGAACCGGTCATATTTGGTCGGTGTTTTAATATGAATCGGTCTGTTCGGTTTTGGAAATTAATTTTTTTAGTTTTCGGTTCAGTGCCGGTTTTGGTATCTATACACCGATTTGCACCGAAACCGACCGAATATATTTACATATAATATATATTAAATATATAATGAATATTTTGACTCTATTTGATAGACTTGTAGTTTAGACTTATAGGATGATTGTTTTAAGTTTTAGTTTTGTTTTGATGTCAAGACTTTGATTCTGAAATTATATTTTGTTTCTAATTCTAATTCACTAAAAGCTTCAAGCCTTAGTATTTATTAATTTTTTATTTGTATTTTTGTGAATGGTTAGATTAGATATGATTAAAATTGTGTACAAATAGCTAATTTAATATTTTTATATAAATTATTTATTATACTATGAATTTAAGAAATAACTTAATTTTGAAAGCATTTAAACCGATTAAACTGCATGGAACCGAACCGATTGAATCGGTGCGATTTGGTGCGATTTGATAAAAAATTTGGTCCGTATTGGTTTTCAATATAATAAAACCGACATTATCGGTTCGGTGTAAAATTTTACCTAAACACCGACCGTCCCGAACCGATTACATCCCTATATACACCGTTTGCTATTAGTCGTTGAAATAGCTAAAAAATTAACACACTTAATTAAATTATTTTTTATATTTTTCATCCATCATTTCATAAAAAATTAAAAAATTAATCAAAATAATTCATTCTCAAAGTAGAACATGGTGCATATACTGCAATATTCTTATATTTGTACTATCTATTAATGTTTTTTTGTCTTTTGTGTCCCATGTATTAGGATCATCACGGTGGTTGTGTGCTTATGATTATGTTGTTCGATTGGTTTTTTTTTTTTTTTTTAAATAGTTAAATGGCTTAATCTTTGTAAATTTGTCTTATATTAATTAAAAAAAATGGGGGGTTTAATCTGATCATAAAGTTTGTCTTTCTTGTATTTTTAAATAGTATGAGTTATGAATAATATTTAAAATTTATGTACAAAATAACATAAGACAAATAAGAGATAAATATATAGGATCAATTATTGAATTAAGTCATAATAGGCAGTGCTTTTAAATAAGGAAATACATCTAATATGTTAAAAAAGTCAATTAAATCTAAGAAATGGGGTGGCTGCTGTGCAGCTTTGCACAACAACTACTGTTGTGTGGCTGTTGGAGTTCGTTTCGATCATTCAAACCATTTACTTTTCAAAGTACATCAAGTGAAGCATATTTGCAAAAAAAAATTAAATTGATCAGATATCGTTAACTTTTTCATCGAATTGCATTTGTATCTACAAATATAAATGACAAATATGATTTGGAGTATAAAACTGAATACAAATGCAAGTCGATGAAAGGTTTAGCGATATTCAATCAATTTAATTTTTTACAAGTGTGTTCTATTTAATATACTTTAAAAAGTAAACAATACAAATTATCAAAATGAGACCCAATGACCATAGCCACCCCATCTTCTTAAATTCATTATAAACCACATGATTAAGCTATTTCCATTAATCATTGTTACAGTGAGACGAAGAGGACAAATTAAATAAGAGTAATGCTATATAAATAAATAAATAAAATTATATATAATGGTGTGATTTATTATGGCCTTTCATTTCAAAATAAAAATACTATTAAAAATAAATATATTTATAACAATAACAATACCACATCATTCTTGTCAAATTTTTTTATTATTATTTATTTTTTTTGTATAAATAGAATTTTCTATTACATAATTTAGAGTGGTGGGTTTGATTTGCCCAAGCCTAATTCTATTAATCATGTAAGATACTAAAGAGGAATGTGGAGAAGATAATTAAATAATTGAGAGTGGTAATTTTTTATAAGTTAAAATAAAAAATTTATTATACAATAGCAAAAGCAAGATTTGAATCAAAGATTTTGAATTTAATTAATAACACACTTATCATTTAAACAACTTACATATTATAATATTAATTTTTTTATTCTTATTTATTTGAATTACACACACATCGCATGTGCCACCCGCTATCTATTATTTATGCGAGCAATGGATTTGGTGTCTAAGTGTTTGGTGGTTTCTTCTGTCATGTAACAAATTTTCATACCTTAAAATAAAAAAATTGTTATTCAAAGGCGTGAGTAAGATTTGAACCAAAAAGACTTTTAGTTTTATTAATAACAATCTTACTACTTAGACAACATACATATTATGATACTAGTTTATTTATTATTTGTGTGTTTATTCTTGCCTCCTATTAGTATAGAAAAATAAATAAAAACTATCAGAATACTGATATTCTATTTAATATATTTATAAATTTTTTGATGATAAATTCTATTAAAAAATGTAAATGTGTTAATAAAGTGTTGTTTGATAAAATCAAAATTACAAACAAATACTAAAATTGAATATTGAATTTTTATTTGAAAAGTTATTTGATATTTATAAAAAACAATGTGGGTGCTAAGTTTAATTAATTTTGTTGATATATAAGAGAAATTAATATTTTATATTTATTAATTATTAAAAAATTTGTAACACTTTTTATATTTGTGGTGGTTGGTTGGTAGCTACATTGTGGTGTTGTGGCGAAGTGTTGATGGTAGTGACAAGGATGATGATTATGTAATTGTAAGATAACGGTGGAGATGATCGCGGTGGAGAAATGAGTTGTGACGGTGCTAGAGTGGTAATAATTTAGTAGTGATAATGTTATGGTGAATGTAGAGGGGTAGGCGAGTGGTACCAATAATGGTAGCATTAATGATAGCAGTAGTGACAACAATGATTGTGATTGTATGGTGGTGGCGACTCTGGTGCTGACAATAGTGACGATTGTATTAGTAGTGATATTATGGGATAAGACAGTGATTGCATGGTGAGTTGGTGGTAATGGAGAAACAATGATAATGACAATAGTGTAGCGATACTGTCAACAAATAATAGTGGTAATATTAGTGGGATGACGATGACTCCTCAATGGAGACAAAGTCATAAAATGTTACAATTTTAGCATTAAATATTAAAATGTTTTTTTTTTCAATTGATAAAAAAATAATTACAAATATAAGAAATATTATATATCAAATATTTATATTTTTTAAACTACATATCAAATATACTACTAGATATTGTTAGTTAGAAAGTCAAAATACAACCTTTATAATGTGAGAGAAATAAACACCTAATTACAAGTATGATAAATATTAATTAATAACTAAACACAACCACAATTAAGAAGTCTATAATTTAAAATTTGTCTACAACGAAAAATTGATTAAAACTTTTAATTATTTAGAGTATAAAACTAAATATAAATTGACAGTATAGTGAGGCGATACCATCAACAAATAAAAATGACAAATATGATTTAGAGTATAAAACTAAATATAAATGTGAGTCGATGAAATTTTAAAATTTTATGATTAGTATTCTTAATTGATTTTATTAAAATTGTATCTTAAATTTTAATGTCACGCTGGCTTATTTGGTAACTATTTTGTTTTCAATTTTCAGTTTATATTTACAAAAATTTAAAAAATTGTTATAAAAACTTGTTTGATAATTTTTTCGATTTATAAATGATTGTCTCAGTTTGTAAATTTGAAAAAAAAAACGTAAACTCAAAAAATGAGTTTACGTTGATTTTTAAACAAAAATTTTACTAATAAATTTTTTTTTTCAATTATTTTTCTTCTAAATAATTTTTTTTCAATTAATTTTTTTTTTCAATTATGTGCTGAACAGCTAGCTGCTAAGTTTCTCCCAAACAAAGCTTCCACCCTCACTCATCTCTCTCTCTCTCTTATATGTCGACGGTTTGAGTTGTGTTCCCACGTAAGGAAGGCCAAGTTTGGCAATTCAGAAAAAAATTAAAAAGTTAAAAATTATTATTATTTTTATCAAAAGTCAAAAATTACGGTTACATAATTTTCAATTTTAATTTTTCCTTACACACTAATTTATACAATTTTTTAATACATATTTTTTCATAAAAAGTTAAAAAATTAACCCAAACATCCATATTTTTTTCTCAATTTTTTAATCTAAAAAGACAAAAAATACACTTATTTAAGACACCCCAAACAACTCCTAAATCCAATTATACACGTAAGGAACTATCGAGGCACATGACACGTAAGGAAAGAGCATATGGTTGCCTCTCTACCTGATGATGTGACAAGCGACTATGGGTGATTGTTTTGGAGGAAAAGCTATGGTATGTACGCGGCTAATAAGGTCAAGTTTGGCATCTTTAAAAAAATATAAAAAGTTAAAAAGTCACTATCCTATTTAAGTTATATCATCTTATTTAAGTCATATCACCTCTCTAACACATCACTTCAAACCCAACCTAAATCCAACATATATTTCATAAAAAGTCAAAAAATACACTTATTTAGTCTTCCCAAACTTGACCTTAGTAAGTAAACAAGATTAATTAATTAATATTAATTCAGAAATTTCCACGTGCTGACCTCACAAATTTGGATTGTGACGCAATACTTACGGATGAGGATTACATGTGAATGGGGCGAGGGCGGGGAGTCCTGAAAATATATTTACAACTATATTAAAAAAATTAAACTTTTAATTATTAATATTTATAAATTTTATTATTGATGTGTAAATATTTTTTTAAGACTCCATAGGATTGTTATTTTCTTTAGATATATATACACCGTTTGCAATTACTTTATTTATTTATTTATTTTTTTTAGATATGGTAAAACAGAATTAAGAACTTGTATGTAGAGCCTCCGAACAATCAAGATCGTTGATAGAGTCCGAAACAGCTTCCATCCACACTCTAATACCTTCAAAATGAATCGTCATGTGAGCTAAACAATGAGCCACACTATTTCCCTCCCTACAGACATGTGAGACACGGTGTACTACGAAACCACCCAAAAGATGCTGAATTTCAGACACAAAATGCCCGTATGGAGACAATTCAGATGCAGTCCCTGCCCCTGCGATGGCTCTAATCACAGTCACACAATCTCCTTCCAAGTGAATGGAAGTTAGTCCCAATTCCTACGCAAACACCACCCCACAAAGAAGTGCAACTGCCTCCAAACATTTAACATCCCACACTTCCTCTGCACAAACACACTCAAACAAACAGTGAAGCATTGTTTCTAGCCCACTTGAACACAGAGAACATACATCAGAGATTGGAACTTTTTTCTTTCGTAAATTTACTTTTACTGGTAGAACATCCAAACAAGCCTTCCAAACAAAAACTCGAATTTTTGGCGGAATTTTTAATTTCCACATAGCCTTCCATATCACACCAAATCCTTCAACTTCTACTGAACTACCCACTTGCATATCCCGATTACCAAATAACAGCCCCAGCCCATACGTAGATTTCACCGAGAAACACCCCTGCTGTGAGTAGTGCCATATCACTTTGTTTGGAGGCAATTAAGGGCATAACGGAATGCTCTTAATCACCTCAGCATCCATTTCCGAAAAGTAGTCGAAACCACTTCCGTTCGCCACCCACCTCCTATATTGTCAATAAGATCACCCATTGTAGCTTTCATTGGAAGGCCCATAGAAGGGGATATCAGAGTGAAAGTAAAGGGTCGGGGTATCCACTTCTCACCCCGGATTCGGATACTCTGCCCATTCCCCACCCTCCCCCTTAACCCTTGTTGCAAGAGATCCTTTGAATTAAAGATACTACGCCACGTGAACGATGATTGATAACCTACCTGCGTGTCACAACCGGAACTCGCCCCTATGGATTCAGTGTCGTAACCGGCCAGTAATCCTTGGATTAAAGAAGGCCTCTTAGCATAATAACATATGGTCAGGGGCTGCGGAAGTAAATACATAGAATATACATAGTCCATCAAACTGTGCAGACATACATGAGACTGATAACTTCAAACTTTTATAGATGTGCGGGTGACGTCATAGATACAGTATTTACACGTCACTAGTAAGTACATACAAAAGGGAAACTTGTTCAAAGAAACAAAAGGATCAGTCTTGAACATTAACATTCACATAACCACAAAACATGACATGATCTGGAACCTCCTCGTGAGGCACGAAGGGTGGCTGACAACACAAAAACCTCAGGCATCAACTCAGGCCTGTTCGCGAACCTACTCACCTACATACATAATAAATAACTAGTGAGCGAAGGCCCAGTGAATAATAGCAGAGTAAAGAGGTATATGAATGATATCTCAATATCATAGCTGAAATAAAACAATTCCCGTTCATATTCTTGTTCTGAGCATGTAGACCAAAGTCAGAATTCATACTTAATCTTTCACATACGTTCATCAGCACAAGTAGATCTCACACAGAGTGGCTTAAATTTTACTTGTCAGTTCTATAGAAGAACCTCCGGTCGGGTAAAGATAACTTGTTAGTCCCATATAGGGACCTCCAGACTAGGAACTTACATACTTGTCAGTTCCACTTAGGAACCTCCAGCCGGGTACAGATAGCTTGTCAGTTCCATGGGAACCTCCAGTCCGGGAACTTATAGCATACTTGCATCATAACATCATGTCACTTATAACGTACTTGGATCATGGCATACTTCGCTTGCAACATACTTGAATCATAGCATGGCATCATAATTGTTTTTTACGTCGGACAATCATTCATAGTAATAAACATGGCTTTTCCTTTAACAGATCTTATTTCATATATAAAAAATACATAGATTTGAACATAGCTTTACTAAGTTATTACTCACAGACAATAGGTGTCACAAGTAGGCAATTCAACTTCCTTGTGGCGCTTGACCTACACGGTTACAAAACGAACATATCCCGAATTACACACATGTGAATGATAACTTGATCATTTCTTGTTTTCGTGTGTACCTACATCATTATCCTCATTATGGGGTCTTAATCCTGACTTAGGAATGCCTAGGATGGAATAATGATGGAAAAATGCACTTGAAAACATTTCTCAAATTTTGCTGAAAATAGGGTCTACACTCGAGTGTGGCTTTCCCCGCTCGAGCGGACATGCAAGATGTAAAGGTTCGCTCAAGCGTGACTTCCCCCGCTCGAGCGGGTTGCAAACTTGGAAAAAGTACTGGTCGCATGTTTTTTACACTCGACGGACGCTTGATCCCCGCTCAGAGACTCAGACCCACGCTCGAGCGTGAATTACCTCGCTCGAGCGGACTGTAAAACATATGAACTTCTGGGTATATGCATTTCATGCTCGAGCGTGACTCACATCGCTCGAGCGTAAGTGCACGTACTCAGAGTGTCCGCTTAAGCGTGAAGTCCTCCGCTCGAGCGTGGATCAAATTTCTGCAATTTTCAGATTTGATCTTCAAGCTTAAACTTAACTTTTAAAGCTCCAAATCTCATTTTTCTGGGCCAAAACTTGAGAAAGTACATAAAGACCCTTAAAACAACATAAATTAAAGATCATTTCAATAAATCATGGCCCAAAGACATGCCAATTGAACACAATTTCAACTTAAATTTTAGGAATGATTCAAGAACATAACATGCATGGACTTCCTTAATCTTGAGCTTCACAAAACATGATCAAATGCCATAAAACAATTTGAAACTTGATGTTTTCCCTAAATTGAGGTGAATTTCAAACATGCAAGAAGGAATTTCCTAGTAACATGTTCTCAATGCATTGAAATGCACATGCATGCATGAATTCATTCTTAATTTCATTCCGTTAGCACAATTCTCATGTTAATCCACCTAACACAATTAATTTCATGCTTTAATCAACCAAATTACAAAGCTAGAGATTAACATTCTTACCTAAGGTTCTCAATTCCTTATACTAGAGATGATTTTGAGTGATTTTCTAAGTTTTCCTAGCAATTTCTTTCAATTTCAAGCTTGGTCTCAATTCCTTCCCTCACTCTCTCTTCCTCTCACGTTTTTGATGTAGAAAAGGGCTCAAAGATGTATGCAAGTGGATGAAAAGAGATGAATGGGCTCAAAAGAAATGGTGTTTATTTAGATAAGGTCATAGGCAATTAAGTGGAATTAAATTAATCTTATTTAATTGTTCCGAAACGAATTTTAATTGAACCTACCCAAAAAGTCCTAAAAATTCTAATTAACACATAAATCAAATCAATTTATGTATCGAATGCCGATAAGGCCTTCAATTCGCAAATCAAAACTAAAACATGAACAGATCTTTCTACGCTAAACAGACAGAGACACATCAATTATGCAATGTACATGTAATTAACTCATGATTTCTTCTTAATTACTTGCTAGGCATACTGAAGCATGAATTAACATTAATTGAGGGTCGGGGTTGTTACACTGCGCTTGAAGAAAATCAGTGTTTGGGAAGTATCTTGTTTTAAACATCCGAGCTACCAAAGAATTCGGATTCTGAATGAGACGCCATCCTTGCTTTGCCAGCATAGCTTTGTTAAACACCATCAAACTCCAAAAACCCAACCTCCCTTTGCATTTCGACAAGCACGGTTTTGACCACCTTACCCAATGAATCTTGCGCTCTGCCTCTCGTTGTCCCCATCAGAAATGCCCAATCATACTATCGATTTCACAGCACAAGCCTTCCGGCAAAAGAAAGCATGACATGATATATGTGGGGATCGCTTGTGCAACAGCTTTGATCAGAACTTCTCGGCCTGCCGCTGAAAGAAATTTCTCATTCCACCCATTTAACCGTTTCCATATCTGGCTTTTGACATATCTAAATATCTCCACTTTTGATTGTCCAACAAAGGTAGGCATCCCCAAATATTTCCCATTCAATGCCATAGACCCCACACCCAAACACGCTTTGATAGCTAGCCTCCTATCCTCATGAACACTCCTGCTAAAAAACACTGCTGACTTATCGAGATTAATTTTTTGCCCCGATGCCTTTTCATATTTATGGAATATATGAGTCAACACTTGCACCTTCTCCATATTTGCACCCGTAAACAGTAAACTGTCATCGGCGAAACACAAATGGGATAATCTTGGGCCCGCCTTACAAATAGCTATACCTTTAATCAAATTTTGCGCCTTCGCACTACTCAACAAAGCCAAGAAAGCCTCTGCGCAAATGATAAAAAGATAAGGGCTAATAGGATCTCCTTGGCGCAGCCCTCTAGTTGCCCTAAACTTCTGTGATGGAATGCCATTAATGAGCACCGAGAAAGATACCAAAGAAACACATCTCAAAACCAACTCTGTAAAGTGCTGAGCAAACCCAAGTTTCAACATGAGAGTCTCCAAGAAAACCCACTCCACCCTATCATACGCCTTGCTCATATCAATCTTCAGCGCCATCTTGCCATTCTTGCCACTCCTATTCAACTTTAGCCAATAAAATTTTTCAAAAACCGTGAGCACATTGTCAGTGATCAACCTTCCCAGAATGAAAGCACTTTGATTTTCGGAAATAATATTAGGTAGGACAATTTTTAAATGGTTTGCTAGGACTTTCAAAACCACCTTGTACACCACATTGCATAAACTTATCGGCCGGAATTGAGAGAAATCTTTTGGGTCCTTTACTTTGGATATAAGCACCACAAAGGTTTCATTTAAAGGTGCCACAACCTAACCTCCATTAAGAATTCCTAAGACAGCCTCACACACATCCTTTCCTACTACACTCCAAAATTTTTGGAAAAAAATTGCAGGTTTACCATCCAGCCCCGGTGCTTGTAGGGTGTATCTGGAAGAGGGCATGCTTCACTTCTTTTTTTGAGAAAACTCGAGTTAAGCCCGTATTCATCTCCTGTGTAACCTTTGGCCAAACAGCCACCAACACTTCTTCAATGCCAATAAGTTGTGCGAAAGTAAACAAATCTTTGAAGTAATCCACAACGATCTTTTCAATATCCACTTGCTCTTTCATCCAGCCCCTATTTCCATCCTCAATTTCAACAATATGTTTCTTTCGATTTCTTTGTGAAGCTTTTCCATGGAAAAATTTCGTGTTCCGATCTCCATCCGTAAGCCAGTTAGCCCTTGCCCGCTGTCCTTACATCACAGATTCCCTCTCAAGCAATTTCTCAATTTCTTGGCATAAGTGAAGGTCATCCATCCCCAAACTGTTGGACTGCGCCTAGTCCAACCGTACTTGTTCCAATGCTTTAATCTTCCGTGTTATCTACGCCGGAATCAAACCAAAATTTTTGGAGCTCCATGAAAGCAAAGCATGACTAACCTTAGATAGGCACGTTTGCAGCCTAAAAACTGGATCATCTTCTCCTATGCTTCCCCAGGTGTTTGTAACCACTTGCTCACATAGCTCATCCCGAAGCCATAGAGCTTCAAAACGATACATCCACCATTTTTGCTGGTTAACCACTGAAGGAGCTCTTTTTTTTCCAAACAATCCAACAAAATGGGTGCATAATCTGAGGTTGTAGATATCAGGTGGAAGCAACTAGCACAAGGGAACAACCCTTGCCACACATAATTAGCCAACCCGCGGTCAAGCCTTTTACGAACCACTGCATTTTGCCTATTGTTGCACCATGTGAAATAGTTCCCAATATAGCCCATATCAGACAGATTACAATCACCCAACGCCTTCCGGAATGCCTCCATTTGATATCTGTCCTGCCCATGCAGCCCACTTTTTTCGAAAATCAAACAGAATTTCATTAAAATCCCCCACACAAAGCCATGGGAGTGCTAATTGTGAGTTCAACCTCCAAAGCAACTCCCACGAATCTTTCCTCTTACATGTCTCCGAGTGCCCATAAAAGCCAGTGAACCTTTAGGTCTTCACACCAATCCCTTCTTCAATCACAGCATCAATATGCCCTGATGAAAAACTACGAACTCGCACCTGCAACTCATGTGACCAAAGCAGAGCCAAACCCCCAAATAAGCCTACATAGTCAACAAACACACCGCTGGCAAAACCACACTTCACTCGAATACCAACCATTGCCCTGGAATCTAATTTAGTCTCCATTAATAAAACTAAATCGGGAGTTTTACCCTTTAACAGGAATTGAAGAGCTCGAATTGACCGGGGTTCCAAAGCCTCCAACAATTTCAACAAAGAATACTCATTGTTTTCGACGAGGCTGGACTCCAGCCGTAGCAGCAAAAAACTCATAGCTATGAAGACCAATCCCCCGACAGAGCTTTTTATCCAAATGGAAGTCCTCAAGACAACCCCCCCACTGAACTCCCACTTCCGCCTCTTCAAAATACTTCCATTTTCCACTCGCCGAGTCCATCTCCTCTATGCTAGCAATACCCATCCATGCTTGTTTCTTCCACCGTCGCCCCATATGACCCACAGATGCCTTGCTCTCACCATCCCTGCTCGGTCCCAAAGATTCAATCTCCTCATGTAACAACTAGAAACCCACCTCAGTTTTGACTGATATATTAAATTCAGTCTTAGCCAAACCGCCAACCTCAAGAGTAGGTCCATCTATTGGCCCCGTGGATTCAAGTTGGGCCATTAACTTGGGTCCCAAAATATCCATCTGTCCCATAGAGTCAATATTCATTAAAGTACCCGTAACAGCCCCAGTAGCCTTAGGCCCACAAAGAAGCCCAACTTCCTCCTGAGGCCCATTTGTACATTCCTTTAAACTCTCATAATGTTGCAAACCCATTAATAACGCAATCATGTCTGGATTAGAAACGTTCGAGATAGACATGCAAATATTCTGGCCAAATTTTGTGCCCCCAATCTTCGTAAAGCTAGTGTTTGGTAGATCCTTCTCCCGTTGACGTCCCTCTAGCACCTTCTGTAGCGCGTGTCTCTCATAGCCATGCTCACTAGGCGACTTCATGCTATGTGTATCCCTGACTGCATTTTTTCTATCCATCCCAATGGCGCCCCGCTTGGGGAATGTTACCCGGAGCCAAGGTCCATAAGGGAGGTCGTCAGTTGCGTTTAACTCATTTGACATCAATCTATCTTCACACTCCTTATCGCCATGCCCCAGTTTGCCACAAAAGTAATAGAAGTTTGGTAAACGTTCATATTTGAACAGCACCCAGATCGGCTCCCTATCTACCATGACAATCTTAATACCCCTGCGCAAAGGCTTGTTAACATCCAAGCATACCTGAATCCGGAGGAACTTGCCCCACGTGATTTCGCTATCACCATAATCCATATCCAAAAATGTATCAATTCGATTGGCAATGATAACGCCCACCGCTTTAGTCATACTAGATAGAGGAAGATTATATACATGTAACCAAAAGGAAGCATGCGTAAAACTGGCCTCCGATGGTTGCAGCGAACCGTCAAACTCACAAAACAAAAGCAGATGCTTGTCAAAACTCCACGGGCCATTCATGATCACCTTACGTTTGTCCACTGCGTGAGAGAATTGAAAAAGGAATAGATTTTCTCCCAGCAAACCCTTTTGACAACCTCCACACCGAGGTAAAGACAGCCTTCATGGCTTCTACATTAATCTCCTGCTTAACTAAGACCTTCCCAAGCAGACAGAGGCCAGACTTTACTGCTGTCGCCTGGGTACGAGCCTCATCCAATACAACTAACGACTTCTCCTCATCAGTTAGTTTTAACTTTCGTGTCAACTCTTCCACAAAAAAACTCCATCAGAAGACAGAAGCCAACACGACGTACGATGACAAGCACTCAAAAAGAAACGAAAATCCTCTTACTGAGAAGAGAAACACCTTGCCCTTAGGCAAGAAAGCAATTCCTACATGCTAGAGAGGACCTAAAGCACGAGAGCGAGAGAGTAGGCGATTAGTCTTTGAAATAGCTAAAAATTAACACACTTAATTACATTATTTTTTATATTTTTCATTCATCATTTCATAAAAATTTAAAAAATTAATTAAAATAATCCATTCTCAAAGTATTACATGTTGCATATACTGCAATATTCTTATATTTGTACCATCTATTAATGTGTTTTTTTCTTTTGTGTCCCATGTATTAGGATCATCACGGTAGTTGTGTGGAGGCTTTTCCCAACATAAGCCTTTTTTGCATTGTAATTCCCAAACTAGGCCAACTTCTGACGGAATTCCAAAACTAAGTTAAAGCGCCATTTCCATTCGCGCTTTTACTGTTAGGAGCGCAAAATTAGATGAACAGCAAAATCGCTATTACAAATAGCGATTTTGATTAAGAACTCGCTCTTACAAATCACGCTTTTAACATAAAAAAAATTTGTGAAAAAAACGCTATTTAGAATCGCACTTTTACTGTGTATATAATTTTTTTTTTTTTTTTTATTTTAAAACACGATTTCAAATCGCGTTTCTACTATTCACCCACAAAGCCAACCCACACGCTGCGCACACACACCAATCCCCACAACACTCAAGCATCATTCAAATAATATAATTTTTATATATAATAATCAATTATATAATTTTTATAATTTTCATAAATATAAATTATTTTTAGGTTATGAATAATTTGATTTATAATACGTATGTAAAGATAAAAAATTTTATAATCAAAAATAATTTTTACAATTTTTATAATAACAAATAATTTATAATACGTATGTATTATAATTTTTTTTATAATAATTTATAATACGTATGTATTATTTAAATCTTTACATTTTTTATTTAAAATTTTTTACAGTAAATCTATCTTCACATTTTATAATACGTATGTATTATTTAAAAATAATTTATAAAAATTTATAATTAATACGTATGTAAATAATTTAATACGTATCTTCACATTTACATTTACACTAAACCCATCTTCACATTTACATACGTATGGTTTAAGGGTAAATTTTTTGATAAATGACTTAAATAATAAATCAAACCATCCATAACCTAAATTTTTTTACCCTTACATACGTATGGTTTAAATAATTTATAAAAATTATTGTCATACGTATGTAAAAATCAATTATAAAAATTGCAAAAATTATTTATAAATTGATTATAAATTATTATCAAAAATTATTTATAAATTGCAATTTTTAAACCATACGTATGGCTTGGTATAGGTGCGGGTTCAATCCACGCCAACTCCTATTTTTTTTTTTTCACTCACTCTATACTTTACATATTTATTATATAATTTTTTTATCAAAAAAAAGTAAAACAATTGTTTGGTTAACTAAAATTTTTTTCTATAAAATACAATTTTTTTCAAAATGTCAACATAATTGTTTAAAAAGTATTCAGTCTATTTGGTTTGAATTTTTTGGATTTAGTTATTTGAAAACTGAGTTTTTTGATTTTCGTTTTTTTTTTGTTTTTATTTTAAACATTTTTTTTTTACTTTTTTAGATGCACCTTAGTTATTTCTATCTAAAAAGTAAAAAATTTTAGAACTGATAAATAATTTTTGATAATAATTTTTAAATAATTTATAATCAATTTATAAATAATTTTTGCAATTTTTATAATCAATTTTTACATACGTATGGCAATAATTTGATTTATTATTTAAGTCATTTATCAAAAAAATTTACCCTTAAACCATACGTATGTAAATGTGAAGATGGGTTTAGTGTAAATGTAAATGTGAAGATACGTATTAAATTATTTACATACGTATTAATTATAAATTTTTATAAATTATTTTTGAATAATACATACGTATTATAAAATGTGAAGATGGATTTACTGTAAAAAAATTTAAATAAAAAATGTAAAGATTTGAATAATACATACGTATTATAAATTATTATAAAAAAAATTATAATACATACGTATTATAAATTATTTGTTATTATAAAAATTGTAAAAATTATTTTTGATTATAAATTTTTTTATCTTTACATACGTATTATAAATCAAATCATTCATAACCTAAAAATAATTTATATTTATGAAAATTATAAAAATTATATAATTGATTATTATATATAAAAATTATATTATTTGAATGATGCTTGAGTGTTGTGGGGATTGGTGTGTGTGCGCAGCGTGTGGGTTGGCTTTGTGGGTGAATAGTAGAAACGCGATTTGAAATCGCGTTTTTTTAAAAAAAAAAAAAAAAAAAAATTATATACACAGTAAAAGCGCGATTCTAAATAGCGTTTTTTTCACAAATTTTTTTTATGTTAAAAGCGTGATTTGTAAGAGCGAGTTCTTAATCAAAATCGCTATTTGTAATAACGATTTTACTGTTCATCTAATTTTGCGCTCCTAACAGTAAAAGCGCGAATGGAAATGGCGCTTTAACTTAGTTTTAGAATTCCGTCAGAAGTTGGCCTAGTTTAGGAATTACAATGCAAAAAAAGCTTATTTTGGGAAAAGCCCCAGTTGTGTGCTTATGACTATTGTTGTTTGATTGGTTTTTTTTTTTTTTTTTTTGTCAAATAGTTAAATGGCATAATCTTTGTAAAACTGTCTTATATTAATTATAAAAAAAATGGGGGGTTTAATCTGTTCATAAAGTTTGTCTTTCTTGTATTTTTAAATGGTATGAGTTATGAATAATATTTAAAATTTATGTACAAAATAACATAAGACAAATAAGAGATAAATATATAGGATCAACTATTGAATTAAGTCAAAATAGGCGATACTTTTAAATAAGGAAACACATCTAATATGTTAAAAAAGTCAATTAAATTCAAGAAACGGGGTTCTTGCTGTGCAGTTCTGCACAACAACTACTGTTGTGTGGTTATTGGAGTGTGGTTCGATCATTCGAACTATTTACTTTTCAAAGTACATTAAGTGATGAAGCATATTTGCAAAAAAAAAAAAAAATCAAATTGATCAGATATCATTAACTTTTTTATTGAATTGCATTTGTATCTACAAATATAAATGACAAATATGATTTGGAATATAAAACTGAATATAAATGTGAGTCGATGAAAATATTAGCGATATTTAATCAATTTGATTTTTTACAAGTGTGTTTTATTTGATATACTCTAAAAAGTAAACAATTTAAATTATCGAAATGAGACCCAATGACCATAGCCACCCCATCTTCTTAAATTCATTATAAACCACATGATTAAACTATTTCCATTAATCATTGTTGCAGTGAGATGAAGAGGACAAATTAAATAAGAGTAATGCTATATAAATAATAAAAAAATTATATATAATAGTGCGATTTATTATGGACCTTTCATTTTTAAATAAAATCCTATTAAAAATAAATATATTTATAATAATAACAATACCACATCATTCTTGTTAATTTTTTTTTATTATTATTATTATTTGTACGAATAGAATTTTCTATAACATAATTTAGAGTGGTGGGTTTGATTTGCCCAAGCCTAATTCTATTAATCATGTAAGATACTAAAGGGGAATGTGAAGAAGATAATTAAATAATTGAGAGTGATGGGTTTGATTTGTCCATTATATAAGATGATACAAAGATGGCATACATTAAAATTAAATTGCAACCTGTGGCTCCAATGCTTTTCATGAACAAATTATTTGAAACAACAAAATATTACATTAGGGAGTGTGTATATTTTACCTTAAGATGGAGAGATTAATACCTATCTTTAAAAAAAATAATAAAATTGAGAGATTAATAAAGTGAAAAATGAAATTTTGAGAAAATTATCACTAATCAAGATTTGAGAAATTTTACATTAAATGGAATCTATTACATTTTAAATCACACTGTTATAATCAATGATAGTGTATTTTATTCACAATTTATCATGTGAACAGAATAACTTTTCCACATCTACTCATTTTTGTAACCACCTAGAATTTTAAAATAATTATTTTTAAATTTATAAAATACAATCCATGTAGTTAGAAGAAAAAATTTAAAATTATTCAATCTCTTGTATATGCACCATTTATGCTATGAATACATAAATTCAACACAAAATTACAAGAATGACCAAAATTTAACTAAATTTATTTGTAAGATTCACTCCTTAAAATTCAGGTTCACCTACAAACATTTTGCATCTAATTTTCCGATCGATTTTTGTTTGAGAACAAACTATTTTAGTAATTTTTTAACTAAAATATAAGCTAAAAAAATTAATATATTTGAAATAAATTTTTAATTTTTATGATAAATGTGTAAAAAATAAAGAGATTTTTTTTTTTTTTTTGGATAGTCTCCGAAAAGATGAGGTAGATTTTGAGTCCCTGAAAAGATTAGGTAGAGTGTAATGTGAGAACATTCAACACTGTAGACGAAAAAAAGAAAAACTATATAAAAAAATAATTAAAAAAAGTTAAGATTTGATTTTTGTAATAAGGCCTCATTTGGAAACAGGTTATTTTAGTAATTTTTTGATTTTTAAGTTAAAATATGAGGTAAAAAAAATTAATATGTTTGGAATGACTTTTTGATTTTTTACGAAAAGATGTGTAAAAAATAGAGAGAAAAATGAATCTTTGAATTTTTGGTATATGTTATAAACTTTTTGATTTTTTTAGTAACTTTTTTACTTTTAAGCTAAAATAGGCACATTGTAATAACCCTCACCACTGTTTACCGATTAACCACTGGTTACTTCTAAACTGAGACTGATTATGATAAGTAATTGAATCGACTGAAATACTGAACTGACTGACTGAAATCTGGAACTGAATTGATTGAGTATATCTGTTTAATTGTATGTCTATCTGTTGACTGTTAAAATTATCTGTTCATGTTTTATGCTTTAAACTGCAAATTGAAGGCCTTATCGGCGGCCGAAACTGAAATCGATTGATGTTTTATAATCATTAGAATTAATGTGATTTTATGGTATATTCAGTTAGAATGTGATTTGGTATGATTAAATTAGAATGAATTGAGCTAAATTGCAATAGTTGGCTTAATTACCAACATGTCACTTAGTGGACCACTTAGACAACATATCTTTGAGCTTTATTATACAATCAACAAAACATTTCATCAGCCTCTTCCCTTGTTATGACCGGCTAGAGTGAGAGAAATAGGAGAATTGTGGAATCAACTAGGAAATTGGCTTGAAGAACTTGAAGAATTGAAGTATAGGTTTCAAATTGAGCTCCCTTATCTTGCATTGGAGACCTAAGGTAGTGTAATTACCCTCTTGTTTATGAATTGAGCTTGTTCTTGCATGATTCATGTCAAATTAGTGGATTGAGTCTAGAACTAGCTTAAGTTGTTGAATTGGAGCTTAAGGCTTGCATACATGTCTATATTGATGAATTTTGAGTTGATTTCATGGAAATTGTTACATGCATGATCATATATTTGCTAGGGGACATGAATTCACCATGTTTTTGAAGAAATAGACTCATTTGCTCTTATATAGAAGCCTTGAATTCAAATGAGACTTTGCATGTTACTTATTCTCCATGTTCTTGAAATTTGGTTTTGAAATTGAGCTTGATTGAACTATTCTTGGGCTTTGATTTCTCAAATTGAGCTTTGAATCATGTCATACTATGTATTTACAAGTGTTTTTTCAGAAAATGAGCCTAAGAGGATCGAATTGATGTTTTAAAACTTGATTTTGAGCTTGAGGTTCAAGTCTGGAAATTTCAGATTTTGAACTCACGCTCGAGCGGGGTTACTGGCGCTCGAGCGTGAAATTCGTGCTCCCAGCACTTTGCATTGTTTTGCAGTACGCTCGAGCGGAAGAATGGACGCTCGAGCGGGACGTTGTGTCACACGCTCGAGCGGGTGTCGAGCGCCCATCGAGCGTGATTTTCACACATCCAGTACTTTTACCATATTTTGCAGTCCGCTCGAGCGTGTGAAGTGACGCTCAAGCGGGAACCTTTATCTGCATATCCGCTCGAGCGAGGAAATCCACGCTCGAGCGGGACCCCTGTTTTTTGAAAATTCTGAAAATGCTTTTAAAGTGCATCCTTGCATTCTCATTCCATTCTAGGCATTCTTAGGCCTAGTTTAAGGCATCTTAATGAGGATATAGATGTAAAACCGCACCGAGTCTAAGTAGGGATTAAGTCTTTGATTCCCGAATGTGAACTTAGTGTGTGTTCGTTCTGTCACTGTATAGGGTTGGCTTTCGGAGACGCGCTCTACCTGCTTATAGTCCAGAACTCTGTGAGTAACAATTGTGTAAAGATATGTTCAAATGTGACTGTTTAAACTGTACTGTTTCTGAACTGACACTGTTTACTAATTGAATGTCTGTCCTCTATTCTGAACTGTATTGTGGCATCCATAGCAACTACTGTTTACTGTTACTGCTACTGTTACAGAGATCTCTGTCAGTTCCTATCTTGGAACTTCTGTTTACTGTTTGATAACCATCATTGACTGTTCGGTCTTTTAAGACCTACTGTTTACTGTACTGCTATGCTAATGGATGTACCACATATGACTGTTATGACTGAATGACTGATATACTGAATCAATTGACTGTTTTCAATACTGAAATGACATTTATTCTTAACCTCTTTACGCATTATGTTATTCACTGGGCTTTAGCTCACTGTTTATATATATATATGTAGGTGTTCAGGCACCAGACCGGAGCTAAGAGCGTGGGTTAGACTCCCCTTTTTGTCAAGCCAACCACTATGCCTCACTGCGAGGTTCCGAGCCTGCCAAGTTATGGCTTAGGGGTGTTTTATTTTCCCCGTCTGTCTCTGCATCTGTTTTGTATAACTGCTTAGACGGTTACTGTACTGTTTAATAGGGATTAGGTCCCTGTTCCGAATGATTGTAAATGTGGTACATACTGTTTGCACTGATTGTATATGTATGAAAAGTCTTTTTATATTCAGACTGTCACAGCTCATTGGACATTGTTTATTTACTGTTTTGGCTTCCGTCTTGCCCTTGTACTCTGTAATACTGTCTTACTGTTAAGCAGGCCTTCGGTAATCACGGATTACTGGCCGGTTACGGTGCTAAACCCATAGGGGTGGGTTTGGGTCGTGACACACATGCCAAACGAGGCCTAAAATATATTTTTTTATTTTTTATTTTATTAATTTAAATTTTTTGATTTCTTATCAATCTAAATCATTTGTATATTTTTTTTAAAGTAAAATTAAAGAAAAATAATAATATTTTAGACATTTATCGTACATCTAGATTTAATTTAATGACTAAAATATATATATATTTTTTGTTAATTTTATTTCAACAGAAATAAATAGATGACTTAAATTGAAAATAAATAAATAAAATTAAAATTTTACTTTGTTATAAAGGTTAAACTTCAAACTTTTTTTTATTATTTTACCAAAAACAAATTAGGTGCCAGAGGTTGAATTCAACTACGTAAACCTCCAAGCCACTTACAGAGGAGGAGAATACTACCCAATAACGTTGAGTCTTCGGTTTGCTAAATCTATTTTGTTTAATTTTTTAAAAATATTTTTACCTTTTTTATTTAAATTTTTTAAATATTTGTAGTCAAATTTATTCTTCTTAAATACAATTAATTTAGATGTACTTGAAAATAAAATATTTATAAAGAAATTGATTTTTGACATATATTCTTTTTCCTTTAAAACCTACAAGATGAACGATTCGAATCCTGTCATCGACAATAGCAGAGCCAGAAATTTGATGTAGAGGGGGCACATATTAATCACAACATTGAATTTTTTTTCCCTCCATAACAAGTAACAACGAGATATTATTAAATTTATACATTTTTATTTTTATTTTTATTACAATTATCCCAAGATTTATATTAACGTAACTTATAAATCCACAATCAATAACTAAATTCTATTAACGGAATAATCAATAACTTCAATCCTATCAACTCAAAAAAAAATGTCCCACAATAAGGAGAAACAAGCAACTAAACAAATCCCATAATAAGAAATGAATTATCAATTGATTTAATTCTTATCTTGACCTATCAATTAAAAGTGTACAAGAATAATCAAAATATTGAAATAGAAAAATTTTAAAATTTTAAAAATACAAGAAATTTTACATAATTTAAGGAGGGTCACTATTAAATTTTTTAAAGAATAAATAATACATAATCTTTATTTATATGGGTAACAGTATAAATATTGAAAGTTTAAGAAGGGCACGTGACCCCTTAAGCCTTAGGTGGCTGCGCCCCTGGTCATCGAGTCTCTTGGGCTCACAAAATGTTGTGAGTTAAGGAGAAGATGAAGTTTGGAGAAGAGCTACTTCTAATCATTTCATGTGACACAATCACAAGCATTGAATATTAATGTAAAAATTTGGATTGATATGATAATTATAAGGCGTTCATTTTTTTCATCGCCGATAAAATAAAAAAGTAACGATCATCACGTCGACTTAATTTTTTTAAAGTATGATATACACGAAAAGTTATACAAAATGAACGGTTCAAGTAATCGAAATAAGACTGTCGTGGTAGATTTTATGAACCCTTCAAGTTTTCTCATATTCATACTTGAACATGACAAAAACCTAACTTTTAAATTAATTATTTTTTTAAATTTAAAATATATTAGGATGAGTTAGGGCTAAGGTTAACAAATTTTATGATTGTGTTTGGAGTTTAGTTTAGAGTGTAAAATGATTTTGCTTTCATTAGCATAATCACGTGGTAGAAATTGTCTAAAGTGGAAAATTGCGAAATTGAAAATAATAATAGAATAAAACTTAAAACCCCCACCGCTAGTGCCCCAGTACCACGTGGCACCACGTGATTGGAAGAAAAAAATAAAGTAAATTTTTTTTTTTTGGCCTACTGGGGTGCTGGGGGTGCCTCCACTGGGGTCCCTAGCACCGTTGATAATAATAATATAAGAGAAGTGATGAAATTTAAGACCCTCTTTCAGAAATTGACTTTTTAAATTAGTTTTTGAATAATACTATATGTATCAATTGATATATTAATTATGTAACGTAATTTTAGGTATTTGTAATTTGTATAAAGGGTAGGGTCAGTAATAATATCATAATATATGTTGGTGCACTAATTGGTATATTAATTGGTGCATGTAGCACCGCTGTTAATTTTTTGGTCTTTTAGTTTTTTTATGAAGTGGAAAAGAGTTAATGTATTTAAGAATAAATTTTTTAATTGTATAAAAAATTGTGAATTACTGAGATGTTTGATTTTTTTTAAGGATAAATTTACTAACATCTTATAAGGTTTAGAGAAAATATAATAAGTTTTACAAATTTAACATAATTACACCGAGCTCCCTTAAAAGTTATATTTCATATAACACTTGGTCTCTTTTTCATCAAAAATTCGTTAGTCATATCTTTTACGTTGAATATTTATTTTATCTTGTATATTTTTGTGTATTCATTCATCTACATTAATTTTGGTCTATTTAATTTTATTAAAAATGAAGTTAATGTAATTATATTAAAACTGTGAAATTTACTATATTTTTTCTAAGTTTTAAAAAAGATCAGTATAATTTATCATTTTTTTTAAAAAAAATTATTAATTTTTTTTAATTTTAGTTTTAAAATAATTTTAATTAAAAAATTAAATTGTCAAACGGAAACAGGAATGGGCCTGTAGCTTTCCCCGTCCCCCCTTCGTCTAATGGGTTGCACAAACCAAACTTTTCCCTTTTTGTTTCTTTTCCCAATTGATTAGAGATAATTTATAGATGAATAAAGCTTCAAACCTCTAATTAGAGGTACCACTAGTGATGGGGTAGTGTCTCCCACCCACTGTGACAGTGTGTGCTAAGCTTTTTTTTTTTTTTTTTCTCTCACTAATGGTGGATTTAGAGCTCATTATTTAGAGTTCTAAATCATTACTGTTTATAGATATCATGAAAATTTCAGTTAGGGATATTTAGTGGCCTAATGGCTTGGCCAATTTGGTATTTTTAAAATGTGAGATAAGTATTTTGATCCACATAGTTGAATTAGGAGATATTTTCAGTCTTTATATTTTTTACGAAATTTAACTTGAACTAGCCTACAAAACCCATTTTTACCTACATAATAAATTAGAAAATGAATAAATAAATAAATAATATATATATATATATATGCTTCTTTTTAAGATTTAAATTTAAACATTTATTAAAAGTAAAAATGTCTAAATTCATTTACAATTGAATTTTGTGGATGGCCAAATAAAATGATGGAATTCATTTAATATATATATCAAAAAAAAAAAAAAGTCGATATATATCAAGTTGAATAGGTAGACTTGGATTTAAAAGTTTTTTGAATAATTACAATCCAGTGGAGTTTGGAAAAAATAATTACATATTAATATTTATAAAATTTATCACTAATTTATAATTTTCTTTTTAAATATCACTGATTTGATATTTTTTTCAAGATTAATAATGCCCCATATATTCTTATTATGTAGTGCAAGATTGATAGATGCGCACCTGTAATTTAAGTTTGAATATATTGCACGATCACTCATGAGGAGCGTGAGTGTGTTCGGTAATTATTTCTTTTTCAGTTTTCAAGTTATATTTATAAAATTTTTAAAAACTATTATAAAAACTTATTTAATAATTTTTTTGGTTTATAAATAGTTATCTCAGGTTATAAATTTGAAGAAAAAACATAAACTTAAAAAATAAGTTTATATTGATTTTTAAACAGAAATTTAAAAATTTGACTAAATTTTTTTTTTCAATTAATTTTTTTTAAATATATATTTTTTCAATTAATTTTTTTTCCAATTAATTTTTTTTTCAATTATAATGTGTATGATCCCATTGTCATAAATAATAAAAAATAAATATAAATATTTTAGGTCTTAACAAACATATTTTTTAGTTTATGTTTTTAAAATTTTTCAAATATTTTATTCAAACCAAATGCGTTTGTAATTTACGTTTTTCTAAAAATAAACAAAAACCAATTTATAAAATTTTTGTAAACATAAACAAAAAACGAAAACGTTACCAAACGCTACCTTGCCGTTTGGCAATTAGGTTTTTTTAAGTTAATTTTTTCGTTTTTTTGGGGTATTTTAGTTTGGAAATAAAGTTTGTTTGGTTTGATTTTTTTTTTTTTGACTTCTATGAAAAAAAGTAAAATGATTATAGTTTGGATGTAACATTTTATCTTATTAACTTATTTAGTCTATTTTGTCTTTTGTACTTTTTTAGTCAAAAGTCAATACCAAACGAAGCCGAGAGTCAAAAAATTAAGGGTAAATGATAAACACGGTTTCTAAGATTTGTTTAAAATACGATTTGTCCCCTGTAATTTTAGAAATTATATCTCGACCCTTGAAGTTTTTAATTACATAATAAATTGCTCCATTTTATTAATAAAGTCAACTAACAACTTTTAATGTTGTCAGGAATTTATTTCAATTAATAATTAGATAATTTTATTATTGTGTACGAGAGCGATTAGAAATTTATTTTTTTCCGTTATTTCTATTAAATAAAAAATTCTGACAATGAAATATTTGTAGTTTTTTAAATTACAATGGACAATTTATATTTTAAGTAAATCTCAAGAAATATATTTATAATTTATCAAAAAATTAATCTTTTAGTGATGTGCAGGGCTCTTGGCCAACTAGTTAGCCTGGTTGGTTCCCTTTTTGTTTTGATCATCCCATTTATCTTGTAGGGCTTGTCGAATAAATTGTCAATAAAAAAAATTAATTGTATATTGATAGTCATTCTTTTTTTTAAAATTTTTTGGTATTAAACAGGGCCAAATGCCTAGAACAAACTACACAATAGAGCGAGGGGTTCCCATCCCCTACTAATCCCTATTCAAGAGAGGAACAATGGAACTTGGAGCCCGTCAAAGGATTTGTTGACAAAGGTTCAAACCTCGAGCATTTGATCATATCACATTTAATGAATGTTTGATAATCATTTGATCATATCATATTTATCTTAAATATAATAAATAATCTATCATCAAAACTATATTATTATTTATTATTTTTCCGCTTAGCCAAGTTTGAGCAAGTTGCTATGCCGAGAAAGTAGTAGATGTGGTGTACCATTCAATCATTGATTGATAAGTCCTAATTAATGTGAGGATGGATTAAACATTTAGCATTTCAAGCCAAGAATAAAGTAATTTCTCGTATCTCATTCCCAGTACATAATAATAAATGAATAAGAAATTCTCAGTACTTAACAATAAATGAATAAGAAAGTATATCAATTCCGCCACGGCATATCCATTGCATAAAATATTAGTGGTTTGGTGCTGAATTGTTAGGAGCCTAATAAATCCAAGTGTTAATTGGTCAAGCAGCGTTCTCAGTTCAATCAAAGTGTGAAATTTAAGCTTTTGCAGTACTTGGGGAACATGCTTTTTGTAAGTGAAATAAAAGCCCAAGTTATACTTGATTCAAATAGTAGTTAACAAACCTAAGTATACACGGCTGGCTCTAGATAATTTGTAGCCTAAAGTAATAATTAAAAATGAGACTTTTATATAATAATTTTTTTTGGTTATGTTTTGGGCCTTTTTATTCAAAAAAATAAATAATGAATCACATTAGTCTGTTACATTATATCAAAAGATTAGGCCTTTCCAAATTTGGAGGCCTAAAACCTGGGTTTGGCTAGTCTTATGGTCCAGCCAGCCTGTAAATACGATATCTAAAAGATTCCAAATATTATCTCTAAAAATTTTCTAACTTTTTGTTCTTAATGCATTTTTAACCATACAATTGTCTTTCATCACATCATATGTTTGAAAATGCTGCAGTCTCTATTTGATTTTGAATTTTTAATTCGTATTTTTTTTATTTAACTTTTTTAATAGTTTAGTCAAATATTTTTAAGATAGAATTAATTTAGATATACTTAAAAAGTAAAAAATATTTATGATATAGATACAAAAAAAATGAAAAAAAAATATTTTTTATATTGCTAGTACTTAGTGATTTTTTTTTAAAGATTTTGTGTTTTTAAATATATCGAGATTAAGTGGATCTAAAAAAAAAATTAAAAAATGATTAAAATATTTTTAAAAACCACTAAAAAAATATGAATTAAAATTTCAAAAACTACTTTTAAAAACAATTGGGTTTCTCTCATGTTCACCAGAACTTGAGGGGTTGTGGGGCTTACTATGAGTATGGTTTTGATGATTCAAACTATCTATTTTGTAGGACACTCAATATATATCATTCATAAAAAAAAAAAATAGTTTGATCAAATAATCGTAATATTTTCATTTATCTCATTTATTAAAGTGGACAACAAATATATTTTAAAGATAGATAATTCATTTTTTTAGAGACAAATATAATAAAATGAAAAGGTTATGGGAATCGGATCGATCTAGTTTTTTTCATGGACAATATATATTGAGAACTTTACAAAATGAATAGTTCAAATTGTCAAAATAAGACCATGACGAGTTCAAATTCTCTCCTACTAAAATGTAAATATAAGAGAAATTAAAAACCAAACAGAAAACAAGAGATCCTAGCCATATAATTTTGTCCATGTGTGTTAATTAGGTCATGACCCGTCCTCCTTAAAAGACAGCTTAGTTTTGTGGGTTACACCCAGTTCATGAATGTATGTGAGTATCAGACTGCTCCAAAGACTGATAAAAATATAAATAAAAAATAAAAAAACTGCTCCAAAGACAATTCAATTGTCAAGTATGATATGGAGCTAATGAGTTTATTCATTACTATTTGTTGGTACTTATGGAATCATAGGAACTCAATTATTTTTGAAAATAAGCAGAGGATTGTGGATAAAGTTTTGTCTTTTCCTAAGAAGTATGTAATAGAGTATGTTCAAGCTCAACAATGTAGCCAAATTCCAGTGCATTGAGTGCGGCATCGATGATGGCTTGTGCCAAGAGATGGTGTCTTTAAATTGAATTTTGATGGATCAGTACGAAAGGTCCAAGCGGTTGCTAGTATTGAGATTATTGTTCGCAACTATAATAGGGCGGTTACTGCTTCTATGGTTGAGCGAAATCTTTATCCAGAGGATGTTGACTGTGTGGAAGCCTTGGGTGTGGTCAAAGCGCTTCAATTTGGGTGTGATTTGGGTTTGGGTGATATTAAGCTTGAAAGAGATTCTCTAAATGTTGTGTCTGCAATCTAGGGAAATGCGAACAATTTGTCTTGCTATGGTCATTTGGTGGGCGTTGTTCAGGCGCTCCTTTTGCGATTCCATTCATCATCGGTCTTGTATGTTTATAGAGAAGGCAATTCTATGACACATTGTTTAAGTAGGTTAGTCTTTGATTTTGATTCACCACGAGTTTGGATGGAGAAAGTTCCTTCCTCTTTAATGGTGATGGTGACTTCTAAGATTTCCTCGTCTTTGTAATTGCTTTCCCTATCTAACAAAAAAAAAAAAAAAAAAAGGACAATTCAATTGTAGTGTACCAAAATAAATAATAATAATAATCATTATAATAAAGATGAATTCATACTTCAGTTCCTTGATTAATTAGGCTTTGTTTATCTTTTAAAAGTTAATTTATTGGCTAAATAAATGTTAATTAATTTGAAAACAAATCATCTGTGGCAAAAAAAAACTCACTTTAGTTCTTCTAAAAAGTTAATAAATATATATATATATATACATATATACATATACTAAACAAACTAGCTTTTTGTTGTATTAGCTTTAGGATTAGTTTGGGGATATGCTATTTTAGTATATTTTTTTTTTAATTTTTTGATTTTACATTTGCACTTTCACTAAAATTTTACTTTGGTCTTTACACTTTTAATTGTGATAATCAACCCTCTACACTTTAAATTAAGCTACAATCTCACCATTCCGTTTATCTACTGTTAATGATGATAACATAAATTTAAAGTGAATGGACTAAAGTGAAATTTTGGTGAAAGCATAAATACTAAAATATTTTAGTAAAAATGTAAGATAGGATGAGAAAAATAACATATATGATTAAGATAATAAGTTCCATCAATCTTGTTGACATCATATTAAGAGGTTGATTATCATGATTAAAAGTAATTTTTGATAAAATTAGTAAGGCACTCAGGCTTGTTTTGACAGTAACCTTTTTTTTTTTTTTGGTGTCAAAGACAATGTTAGTATATTAGTATAGTTAGATTATAATTAAAAGATTCGCCGCTATTTCATCAACTCGAACCTTTGATCTGTCACTCACTATATCCTAAGATATGGCTATTAGACCATTAGACCACGTCTCAATATCTTAGTTTTGACAACAACTTAAAATAATCACCAAAAAAAAAAAAAAAAAAAGGTCACTATCAAAAAAGACAACCATTTTCTCTACTTTTTTGTTCGTCTTTTTATAAAAAGTTAAAAAATCGACTAAAATAACCACTTCTCAAAACAATCCTAAGTATAATTAACCCATAAACTTATTTTTGGCTAACTCTCTAAAGAAATTTTATAAAATTTAAGATCAATTTCTTTTGGCCGAATGGAGAGTATAAATGACCAGATAAATCAAATGCCCTCTTATCCCCTGAGTAATGATAAAATTTGAAATTCAAAGGTGTGTTTGATTTAATTTTAAAATTAGTTTTGAGTTTTAGATTTTGAAAATAATTTTAAAAATTGAAAATTTATTTGGTTATAAATTTTCAAAACTAGTTTTTTAATTGTATGTTTTAAAAAAATTAAATTAAAAATTTATTTACTCATGAGCTTTCAAAACTAGTCTTCGAGTTTTTTTTAGTTTTGTGTTTTTTTGTCGTGTAGTGTAGCTTTTGTTGGGTATACCTTCTTATTGGAGTGTGGGACCCAATTAGTTTTGGAAGAAGAGTTTAATTTGGTTTAGTATTAATTATAATATATTTTTATATATTATATTTAATTTGAGGAGACCCAACCTAATTTGGAAACAATTAAGGTTTTGAGAAGAAAACCCTAGATTCAAAATTTTTTGGTGTATTGTTTTTCCCCAAGAGAAAAAGTGCGGCTGCTATCACGTTTTTGGATTCGTGCCTATTAATCATCTTTGGTGATTTTTGGTTCAAAGTCACAGTGCTTGAATTCAAGTCAGTGGATTGGTTTCGGCAGCCATTTGTGTTTTGATTTGGGTTGTTATTTTGGTCTTCTTCAACTCTGGTTCTGAAGATTTTGGTTTATCTATTTGGTGAGGTCTTTCCTCTTGTTTATTTGTGATTATTTGGAATTCACCTAAGGGTGGTTTTGTGAGACCATTAGTGTCTCGTTTGTAATCGTTTAGAAACTTATTTGGTTGATAGTGGAATCGGATTTCGATCCCGTGGACGTACCTCACATTGAGGGAACCACGTAAAAATTCTTGTGTTGCCTTTGATTTAATTTTTCCGCATTAGTTTTTATTCCCATTGATTGATTTACTTGTGGGGAATCATCGATTTTCCCTAACAACTAGTATCAGAGCTTACGGTTTATCGGGGTTTATTTATTCGTGTAAATCAATGGAGGGGAATGTGGGTCGTATGTCTAGCTTCAATGGAAGCAATTGGGTAACTTGAAAAACTAAAATGGAGGACCTATTATTTTGTAAAGATTTGTATAGACCCATTGAGGGTGATAGTAACAAATCAAAAGATGGTTCTTTTTCAAAGAAAGACATTGAGTGTTATTATTGCCATGAGAAAGGGCACATGAAGCGAGAATGCCGAAAGCTCAAGAATAAGGAGAAAAGGCGTGACAAAAGTGTGGATAAGAAACAAAGACACAACGGCATTACCGATGATCTCATGGTCGTTTGTGAAGATGATTGTATCAATTTTGTGGGCCAAGAGAGTCATTGGGTGATTGATTCTGGTGCTTCTTTTCATGTGACTTCTCGAGTTGATTTCTTCACTACCTACACTGCAGAGATTATGGTTCTGTTCGAATGGGTAATGAAGGTTTGTCCAAGATTATCGGCATGGGTGATGTTTGTTTGGAAACAAATTTGGGCTGCAAATTGTTGCTTAAAGATGTGAGGCATGTTCCCGACATTCGCCTCAATTTGATCTCTACTGGGAAGCTAGACGATGAAGGCTTCAACAACAAATTTGGTGATAGAATATGGAAGCTCACAAAGGGTTCTTTGGTGGTGGCTAAGTGTAAGAAGACTCGTACACTTTATTCGTTGCAAGGAAAAATTTGTAAAGGTGTTATCAATGCACTTGAAGATGATACTTCTACTGAATTATGGCATAAGCGACTTGGGCACATGAGTGAAAAGGGGCTACAAGTTTTGTTCAAGAAAGAGCTTCTACCCGGTTTGAAAGGTACACATCTTAAAACTTGTATTCATTGTTTGGCGGGTAAACAACATAGAGTTTCTTTTCATAAAAATGTTGCTTCTAGAAAAGAAAAGGTTTTGGAGTTGATTCATTCGGATGTTTGTGGTCCTTTAAAAGTTAGAACACATGGTGGTGCACTTTATTTTGTTACTTTCATTGATGATTATTCAAGGAAAGTTTGGGCTTTTCTACTAAAAACTAAAGATCAAGTTCTAGAAGTATTTAAGCATTTTCAGGCCATGGTTGAAAGAGAAACAGGGCAGAAATTGAAGTGCATCCGAACAGACAATGGTGATGAATACATTGGGCCATTTGATGAGTATTGTCGTAGCCAAGGTATTCGGCACCAAAAGACAGTTAAGAAGACTCCTCAACAAAATGGCGTTGCCGAGAGGATGAACCGCACCATTGTGGAAAGAACAAGGTGTTTGCTTTCACAAGCTAAATTGCCAAGATCCTTTTGGGGTGAGGCAATAAGTACAGCGGTTGACGTGATCAATTTATCTCCTTGCTATCCTTTGAATGGTGATGTTCCTGAAAGAGTTTGGACTGGCAAAGATGTGTCTTATGAGCACTTGAGAGTGTTTGGTTGCCGAGCTTTTGTTCATATTCCAAAGGATGAGAGGTCCAAGCTTGATAGTAAGTCAAACAATGTATTTTTCTTGGCTATAGGCGTGATGAATTTGGGTATAGATTGTGGGATCCGGTCACAAGAAAGTCATTCGAAGTCGTGATGTTGTGTTTCTTGAAGACCAAACAATTGAAGACTTTGGCAAGGTGATCAACCGGAGCCAAAAACTAGTGATCTCATTGATATGGATCCATCTCCTTCATCTTCAGTTGATGATGAAAATGGGGGAGATGTGCAGCCACTATTGAAGAAGTGGAGGATGATACTAATTCTAATGAAGTTGAACCAGAAATTGAGGAAGAGCATCCAACTCAAGAACCGCCACCAATACTTGAGTTAAGAAAATCTACAAGGGACCGACAACCTTCAAGAAAGTATCCTCCCAATGAATTTGTGTTGATTTCCAATCAAGGGGAGCCAGAGAGCTACCAAGAAGCAATTGAGCATGCAAAGAAAGATGATTGGAAAAAGGCCATAGAAGAGGAGATGAATTCCTTACTTGAAAACCAGACTTATGATTTAGTGAAGTTGCCTAAAAGGAGGAAAATTCTGAAAAATAAGTGGGTTTTCAAATTGAAGAATGATGGCAAGAATCTGAGGTACAAGACACGTCTTGTTGTGAAAGGCTTTGGGCAAAAGAAAGGCATTGACTTTGACGAGATTTTCTCGCCGGTTGTGAAGATGTCTTCTATTCGGGTTGTACTTGGCATGGCTGCAAGTATGAACCTTGAAGTTGAACAACTTGATGTGAAGACCGCATTTCTTCACGGTGATCTTGAAGAAGAAATTTACATGGAGCAACCAGAAGGTTTTGTAGAGAAAGGGAAAAAGAAATTTGTTTGCAAATTGAAGAAAAGTTTGTATGGCCTCAAGCAAGCTCCACGGCAATGGTACAAAAAATTTGACTTTTTCATGATGAATAATGGTTTTTCTAAAACCACTTCGGACTATTGTGTGTTTGTGAAAAATTTCCCAGATGGCAAATTTATTATTCTTTTGTTTTATGTTGATGACATGTTAATTGTGGGTCAAGATTCTACCATGATTAACAGGTTGAAATTGGAGTTGAGCAAGTCTTTTGCTATGAAAGATTTGGGACCGGCAAAGCAAATACTTGGTATGAAAATTGTTCGTGATCGCAAAAAGGGGCTGATTTGGTTGTCTCAAGAGAGCTACATTGAGAAAGTTCTTGAGAGGTTTAACATGGATAAAGCAAAGCCGGTTGGTTGTCCACTTGCGGGTCACTTCAAACTTAGTTCGAATCAATGTCCTACAAGTGAGAAAGACAAAGAAGAGATGTTGAAAGTTCCTTATGCTTCAGCAGTTGGTTCTTTGATGTACGCCATGGTTTGTACAAGGCCGGATATTGCTCACGCAGTTGGTGTGGTGAGTCGTTTTCTCTCTAATCCGGGTAAAGAACATTGGGCAGCGGTAAAATGGATTCTAAAGTATCTTCGAGGGACTTTGAATGTGTGTTTGTGTTTTGGGGATGGTAAGCCGATGCTTGATGGGTTCACAGATTCTGACATGGCTGGTGATGTTGATTCTAGGAAATCTACTTCAGGGTATTTGATGATTTTTGCAGGGGGAGCTGTGGCTTGGCAATTTAAATTACAAAAATGTGTTGCTCTCTCAACTACCGAAGCTGAATTTATTGCCATTACAGAAGCTTGCAAAGAAGAGTTATGGTTGAAGAAATTTTTGCAAGAGTTGGGTTTGAAGCAAGAAAAGTATGTGCTTTATTGTGATAGTCAAAGTGCTATTCACTTGAGTAAAAATTCTACTTTTCATTCGAGATCGAAACACATTGATGTGAGATACCATTGGATTCGTGATGTGTTAGATTCGAAATTGTTGCAACTCGAAAAGGTTCACACGGATGATAATATTTCGGATATGTTGACTAAGACTTTGTCGAGGGATAAACATTTGAAGTGTCGAACTTTGGCGGGTATGGTTGATGTCTCCACCTAAGTCGGTAGGGGGAGAATTGTTGGGTATACCTCCTTATTGGAGTGTGGGACCCAATTGGTTTTGGAAAAAGAGTTTAATTTGGTTTAGTATTAATTATAATATATTTTATATTATATTTAATTTGAGGAGACCCAACCTAATTTGGAAACAATTAAGGTTTTGAGAAGAAAACCCTAAATTCAAAAATTTTTGGTGTATTGTTTTTCCCCAAGAGAAAAAGTGCGGTTGCTATCACGTTTTTGGGATTCGTGCCTATTAATCATCTTTGGTGATTTTTGGTTCAAAGTCACAGTGCTTGAATTCAAGTCAGTGGATTGGTTTCGGCAGCCATTTGTGTTTGATTTGGGTTGTTATTTTGGGTCTTCTTCAACTCTGGTTCTGAAGATTTTGGTTCATCTATTTGGTGAGGTCTTTCCTCTTGTTTATTTGTGATTATTTGGAATTCACCTAAAGGTGGTTTTGTGAGACCATTAGTGTCTCGTTTGTAATCGTTTAGAAACTTATTTGGTTGATAGTGGAATCGGATTTCGATCCCGTGGACGTACCTCACATTGAGGGAACTACGTAAAAATTCTTGTGTTGCCTTTGATTTAATTTTTCCGCATTAGTTTTTATTCCCATTGATTGATTTACTTATGGGGAATCATCGATTTTCCCTAACAGCTTTTTTTGTACTATTAATAAAAAATTGCAGAATAACTATGAAATAGACATTGGGTGAAAGGGACGTCAGTGGTTCAAGCTCATGGGGTAGCAGCAAAACATTTTAGTTGTAATTTAATTATAACTACCATACCAATGTTATCTTTGTAAAAAAACAAAATGTTAAATTCATTTTGTCCTCTTGTAATTTGGAGCTAAAGCACTTTAGCCCTTATCGGTCAAATATAGCTAAAACGCCCCTATATAATTTTGGACTAAAGTGCTATGCTACCGTTAATTTTTTCATCAAAACTAACATATTGTATATTACACACACCATTTTTTAGAGTGGGTTTTGTTTTTTAAAAAATTAGAATAAAATTAATATACCCAAAAGATAATTTTATCCCCATTTTCTTTAAATGTAAAATTATATTAATATGTTAATTAATATAAAATAAATAATAATTAAGAATTGATCTAGAATGTAATTAAATTAAAATGAGATTAACATGTTAGAAATTATAATAATTATTAAGAATTTAAGATTAACTGTGATCTAAAATATAATTAAATTAAAATTATATTAAAGTTAATAATTACAATAAATAGTTAAATATTTAAGATTAATTGTGATCTAAAATATAATTAAATTAAAATAAAAATAAAAATTTAAGAATTACAATAAATAATCAAGAATTTATAATTAATTATGATTTAATTGAATTAATACAAGACATTATAAATTATATATATGAAAGATAATAAAGAAAAAAATATTTGAGTTTGAGGGTATTATCAGGGACAGAGCTATCCTTTGGCCAATGGTGGCCCTTGGTGCCCCCCATTCCCCCCCCCAAAATTTTTTTTTTATAGGGGCTGGCTTCCTTCCAGTCCAATCACGGACGGAAGGGTACTGTTAGGCCCATAAGGGTTCACCATGGGTCTCGTTTCGATAATCTGAACCGTTGAATGTGTAGAACTCGTCAAATACTATATTTCTGTAAAAAATCACATTGATTGGATATCAATAGCTACGTGATCATATTAGTTTTGTATAAAAATAAATGGACGGTGAAAAAATAAATGGTTTGACAGAAATCTGATCCGATGAGATAGTTATTGATATCCGATCAGCGTGATTTTTTACAGATATATCGTATTTGACGAGTTATACACATTGAATGATTTAGATTATCGAAACAGGACCCCTGGTGAACCCCCACAGGCCCAGCAGTACCCTTTAGTCCGATCACGGACTGGAGGGAAGCCCAGCCCTTTTCTATAACCTATATATATATAAATATAAGTATTCCATTGGTTTCCCCTATTCAATTTTGAGAAAATTGGTGATACATCCAATCTAAAGAGGGTATAAAGCATTAGATCCAGTGAATATTTTTTTATTGGTAAGAGGTCCACCCTTTGTAAAATAATTTGGTGAGAAATCCTTTTGTTGGTTTTAAAGAACATTTTGTTTCCAATTTTACACCTTAATTTATCTGTTGACTGTTGTTGACTATCTGTTTAAAAATTTTATCTATATGTTCAAAAAATTTCCCTATCTGTTTAATTTCTTTTACCTTATTCATTTAATTTTTTAATCTTTTTAATTTACATTTCCCTTATCTGTTTAAATATTTGTCCAAATGAAATTTTATATGTTCAAATTTATTATTCATTTAATTTTATTGTCTGTTAAAATTATCTGTTCAAAAAATCTATCTATTGAAATTTTATCTGTTCAAATTATTTTTTCAAAAAATCTATCTATTGAAATTATTTATTGAAAAAAAAAATCTCTCTATTACAATACATCTTTTCAAATTCTCTCTATCTCTCTCCCACTATTTGTACATATAAAATTCAAATTCAGCAACAGCAACAACAACAACAACAAAAAATCTATCTATTGAAAATCTATCTTTACTGTTGAAAATCAATCTGTTCAAATTCAACTACAACAATAACAGCAACAAAAAAAGTCACTATCTGTTCCAACACACACACACACACACACACACACACACATACACACACACAGATAATGGAAATATAGATCTCTTGCAATCAACAAAAAAGAAAATAAAATAATCCATATCATCATCATCATTATCATCATCATCAACAACAACAACAACAAAAATAATCTTTTTATCTGTTTAAACATCTTTATCTATTTGCATCTTTCTATTGAACTTATCATTTCAAAAAATTAATCTTCTTATTTGTTCGATTTTTTCAACCCAGAAATTTATCCCTAATTCTTTCTTCTTCTTTTTTTTTTTTTTTTTGTAATATTTGTGATCAAGAGAAGAAGCTAGGGAAAAATAAATCATCTATGCTCTTGTATTCCATGACAAAAGTTCATTCGAACATTTCATCGAACAACTTCCTTGCAATGTCAAAAGCAGAACTTCTACATAGAGAGAGAAAATAGTAAGAGAGAAAGGGGACAAACGGAATGAATATGAAAAGCCAGTCTTGACTCCAAAATTTCCTTCATTAGCCTTTTGATATGTCAAATGAATATGAACATGATTCATAAGTTCATATTTATCTGTGAATTTTGAACATTTTCACTGAACCCAGAAAAATAAATCAAAAGGAGAGATGTGAAATACATAATTTTAAAGCAAATTAGATATTACTCAATCCTTTATATGATGTTACTATCATCCATCATATATCAAAGTTGAACCTATTATCCATCAAGGTTATTGTCACGACCCAATCTTCGCCCCCAAGAGATTAGAGAGGTGACCAGCCAGTAATTTGGGATTACCAAAATATGCTTAACAGTAAACAGTAATAGAGGCTGGCAGAAACCAATAATAGAATAAAATCGTCCAATGAGCTGTGAGACTTACATGGAACAAAACAACTTTATAAACTATATACAGATATTCACATAATCCAGTTGACACATAAAGGGGTACCATTTGAATGGACTAATCAAAGAGAGTCAGCTTTCCAAGAATTGAAAACTCGACTTGTGACTATACCGATTCTTACCCTACGTTCAAGTACGAATGGTTTTTGTAACGCACCAAAAAAAAATAAAATACATTGGATATAATAATAACCATGGCTCTTAAGAGATACCAGAATTATCCTCAACACTTTCCATTACATAATCTCAATGATTATACAAAATAATCCCACATGCGGTTGTACATTCAATGAATTCTAGTACATGAATCTATAGCATGTAGAACATTCAATCAAAAATAAATAAATGCTCTCAAAGGCTTACAAGTTCCAAGGCTTAAGCCCGGTTACACAAAAGATGGTTTCTCGAATCCACACATATATAGCCATTAGCTTACAAAAATATGGTCACAACAACATAGAGCCTCGTGCTCTTAATACATACATCCACGCCTTAGTTTGGCGGATTCACCACGTCTTTTCCTGCACCAAAATCCCATAGGGTGAGCATAAAGCCCAGTAGGAAATTCTTAACAAAATATATACATTATATACAAGCCTCATAAAAAGGAATGCATATGTCATGTTATGCTTCTGACATGAAAATCATATTATTATCTTTTGAAAATCCTTTATGCTCAATGATATCTTGAAATCTCAACAATGCATAAATGATCAATTTAATTCAAGGGGCGGTAAATACGACTCCAGTAATCCCTAGGTTAGTGTCTGCAAGTAGGCATAACTAGCTCTACCAAAACCCTACTTTACCGGGGATTAACCGGAAGGGAAGTGGTACCTCCTCCGCACGTGTTTTAAGTCTTTCACCTCGGACACTCAGGTCAACTTAATCAATTTCATCTACACCCCCTATCTGGACTTACTAACATATTTACCGCATAACCTTTCAATAAGTTTCATTTCACAACATTTCTTTCTCAATGTAAATGTTTTCAAATCTCAACTCAAAACTTGCAACTATGCAATATTAGAAATGCCAATACAATATATGCCAAAGCAAAATAATAATCTTCCATTAACAATATTTTCCGCACAATTCCTCCATTTCGATCACAATTCCCATTTTCCTTTCCAATACGATTACATTAAATATCACATATGAATATACATATATATATATCCAAGTGTGGCAACATTTCCACATTTCATGTGTTGTCAACAATTTGCCATTTCATAACTATATAACTACTTACACTTAAATAATAAGTTCAAAACAAAATCCCCAAATCCTCATACACCAAGAAAATAGTCATTTTGCAAACAACAATATGAAATTTCCACTCATATATTCATTTAGCACAAGAAAATCCATAGATTCTCAACATCTCCCAAAAACCCTCAAGTTTCTAGGTTTTTCATCAAAACTAGACATTCCCTCATCCCTTGGTGGAATCTGACCAACATCATTTTTCTTAAATCAATGTGATTCAAATCTTCAAGAAAATCATTTAAAGAACACAAGAGGTGAACCCATTTTCAAAACCACCAATATTCTTGAGCCAGAAACCACATTTTCAATGCCACCAATGGAAATCTCAAAACTTACATAAACTTGCAAAAATATATATATAACTCTAAGAAAAATCCCTGCCTCAAGCTTTGGAGAAGAAGAGAGAAGAAACCCCCAAAATCAACGGTGTGGAAACTTGATCTCCACCGCACACAACGAAGCCCTCAAGAAGTTATCCAACTTTGAAGAAGAAACTATGGGCAAAAATCTAATGGATTTAAAGAGATCAAGGATTTGATCTTATTTGGTGTAAGAAATGTAGAGAGAATGAAGAGAAGAGTTTTTAGAGAGAGAGAGAGATATAACAAAAGTGAGATACAATCAGCCCAAAGAGAAGAAAAAACAAAATTTTCGAACTCACCTACCACCGCCCGTGTGGCGCCCATGCTTGCACGTGCGGAGCGTGCCTCCCGCACGTGCGGCCTTCATCCCCACACGTACAGCCCTCCTTCTCCCGCACCTGCTGTTTCTCGTGTATTTATTTCAATACACACCCAGGTCACCCCCTGCTTTCCGCACGTACGGCCTCACCTCCCGCACGTGCAGTCCCTCTCCGCACATGCGGCCCAAGCCCCCATATGTGCGGCTCTGGTCCTTCAGCCTAGAAAATTCTTAGCTCCACTCCCGACACTTCGAACCCGATCTCGTACCCTCCAGAATAAGTGAAGTACTTGGGATCGAACTAAATACAAACGAAAATTTTAAGAAGGAGTTTTTAACAACAACGTACCCGGCATAACTTAAAGAGGAACGAGGCGAATTACGTACCGGTCATCACAACCTCTCCACCATAGGAAATTTCATCCCCGAAATTAAATCAACTACTTGAACAAAGAGTTTCTAGGAATTACAACCACTCTGTTACAATTTCAAATCACAAAATAGATCCTGAACCAACATTTACTATTACCACCCTGACTACCTCAATAACAACAACCGCTTATGGAAACATAAGTATGAAACTTTCTAGCAAGGTATCAATCCACAACAACTTCATGTTTAAAATAGCAATACATATAACAACATAAAACCAACACTTTTGATATATTTACCTCTAACATTAGGGAATATTACAAATTAAAACAACTAAGCATTTCCAAACAAATCCGGATATTTGGAGCGGACCTCCGCTTCCCGTTCCCAAGTTGCTTCTTCAACCCCATGATGTCTCCACAACACCTTTACCAACGGTATGGTTTTACCCCGTAGTACTTGCTCTCGGGTGTCTAGTATTTGGACCGGTCGTTCTTCATAAGAAGCATCATCATCTACCTCCAAATCAACCCAATCAAGTACATGAGAAGGGTCGGGCTCATACTTCCTAAGCATATATACATGAAACACATTGTGAACCCCTAAAAGTTGTGGCGGTAAAGCTAGCCGGTATGCCACTTCCCCAATTCTCTCCAATATCTCGAAAGGCCCAATGAACCTCGGAGACAATTTACCACTCTTACCAAATCTCATAAAACCCTGCCTTGGTGAGATTTTAAGAAACACATGGTCACCAACTTCGAAAGATAACGGTCGTCTCCTCTTATCAGCATAACTCTTTTGTCAGCTTTGAGCCGTAGCTAACCTCTTCCAAATGAGAGCAACTTTCTCGGTCGTCTCTCTAACAATTTCTAGACCCAACAACAGTGCATCACCCACTTCGGCCCAACAAACTGGTGATATACAAGGTCGGCCGTACAAGGCCTCAAATGGTGTCATCTCAATACTAGCTTGATAACTATTGTTATAGGTGAACTCAATCAATGGTAAGTGCCTCTCCCAAGACCCCTTAAAATCAAGGACACAAGCTCTAAACATGTCTTCTAAAATCTGAATAGTATGTTCCGATTGTCCGTCGGTTTGAGGATGATAAGCGGTGCTAAAGGTCAACTTAATCCCCAAGCCCTCTTGAAGGCTTTGCGACAACCGGGCGGTAAAACGAGGATCTCTATCCGACACAATGGTTACAGGAACTCCATGAAGTCGAACTATTTCTCTAATGTACAACTCTGCCAAATGCTCAACTGAGTCACTGATGCGCATCGAAATGAAATGCGAAGACTTAGTCAACCTATCCACAATCACCCAAACAGCTTCATTGCCTCGCTGTGTTCTAGGAAGCCCAACTACAAAATTCATGGTAACGTGCTCCCACTTCCACTCGGCTATCAGTAAGGGTTGTAATAAACCCACTGGTCTTTGGTGTTCGGCTTCACTTGTTGACAAGTAAGGCACCTAGATACAAATAAAGCGGCATCCGCTTCATACCCCTCCACCAAAACTGACGACTAAGATCATGATACATTTTGGTGCCTCCCGGATGTACCGCAAGGCGTAAGTTATGGAACTCCGGAAGTACGTCCTCTCTACAAGATTCTGGTACAAACAAATAGTCTAGATAACGTACACTTAGATCCGAGTGAATGTTCAGACCCTTCTCTTCTTTCCCGTTGGAAATTCTATCATGAATTGACTCTACTTCACGGTCTCCTTGTTGTGCCTCTATGACCTTACTAATCAAGGTAGGTTAAGCACTCAAAGTGAACAAAGTTGCACTCTCACCGGACTCACCCAAGTGCAAATCAAACTTGCTGATATCACCAAGCATAATCCATTCCCGAACGGCCACACTTGCCAACCTACTCACCGATTTCTGACTCAAAGCATCGGCCACTACATTGGCCTTCCCCGGGTGATAGTGTAATTCAAAGTCGTAATCCTCCATAAATTTCATCCATCTCCATTGGCATAAATTCAAGTCTTTTTGGGAAGACAAACACTTTAGGCTCTTATGATCGGAGAAAACCTCAAACTTCTCGCCATACAAATAATGCCTCCAAATTTTTAAGGCAAAAATTACCGTCGCTAATTCCAAGTTGTGGATGGGGTAGTTTTTTTCATAAGTTTTCAATTGTCGTGAACCGTAGGTCACAACTTTTCTCCCTTGCATCAAGACACAATCAAGCCCATCCCGAGACGCATCGTAATAAACAGTGTAACCCAAACCTCTTTCCAGAATTATCAAGACCGGTGCAGTAGTCAATCTAGTTTTGAGTTCTTGGAATGACCTTTCACAAGTCTCTCTCTACACAAATTTGACACATTTTCTAGTTAACCTAGTCAAAGGTGCGGCTAGTCTAGAGAAGTCTCTTACAAAACGTCGATAATACCCCGCCAATCCCAAGAAACTCCGGATCTCAAAAATATTTTTTGGTTGTTCCCAATCTTACACGACATCTATCTTCGAGGAGTTTACAGTTGGGCTGTGCAAAATACCGTCTAATCCACTAAAACCGCACCGATCCGCATCTATCCGCACCGCTCTAACCGCTAACCGCAGTTTAAACTTTAAAATTTATAATCCGCCAACCGAACCGCTCTGCTATAGTTAATACATATATATTTTTTAACCTCTAATGAAATATCAATGTAAAAATGAGTGTGAGAGGGATTTAAGATATGAAATTTATTACACATTAGTGGTTATATATATGAAATATATTATGTAAAATTACTTTCTTTTATATATCTAAAGAACATTATACAAATTAGTGTTATATATTATACAAATGTATGATAATTAGTTAGAATATTTTTCAATCCGCCAATCCGCCAAAAGCCGCCCAAACTGCAATTTGTCAATCCGCCATTCGGTTTGTAAATTTACTCTCAAACCGCCCAAACCGCACCGCGCACACCTCTAGTTTACAGTTACTCCCTCTCTCGACACCACATGCCCCAAAAACTTCACCTCGGTTAGCCAAAACTCACATTTCTCGAATTTAGCATACAATTGGTGCTCCCTAAGCAAATCAAGTACTACCCGCAAGTGAGCTTCGTGTTCCTCCTTAGAGGTCGAATTAATTAGGATGTCATCCACAAAGACAACCACAAAATGATCGAAGTATTGTCGAAAAATCTGGTTCATCAAATCCATAATGGAAACCGGTGCATTAGTTAACTCAAAAGGCATTACAAGAAATTCATAGTGGCCATAACGCATGCGAAAGGCTGTTTTCTGAATGTCCTCCTCCTAGACTCTCAACCAATGTTTTAAAAACCGGACCGGTGAATGAACCGGAAAAATGATCGGGTGGACGGGTCACCGGTTCAACCGTCGGGTTGAACCGGAATCGAACCGTGACGTCATAAATATATTAAAATTATATTTAAATAAAAATATAAGTAATAAAATTATAAATTATAAATTTTAATAATCTTAAATATTTCTCTTAATACTTTTTTTTATTAAAAAATATAAAAATATATTTAAAAATATTATTAATTTTAATTTTGGAAGAAGAAATCAAATATTCAATAATCCCTTCCCTCCATATGATTTTAATTCAAATACTTTGATTGAAAGAAGAGCAAAATTTTTGGAGGGATATTAAAATTTTAAGTTTCCCTCCAATGAATTTGATTGAATCCCACATAGATTTCTTGAGTTTTTTTTGGAAGAATTTTTTTCTTATAAATAGATAGAAGTTCTTTCACAATAATTTCAAGCTCTCAATGGGATTCCTCACAAGAGGAGACCCTTAAAAGAGAGTTTCCAATTAAATTTTTATTATATATATATATATAAAATAAGAAAGAAAGAAAGAAAGAAAATAAAAACAAAAAGAAAAACTGAAAAAAAAAAAAAAAACTCCGGACCGGTTCAATCAACCCGTGTCCGGGTCGACCGGTTCACCGGTTTAACCGGTGGGTTCACCGGTTTTCAATAAATAGGCCGGTTTTTACAACTGGCCGGTTTAAGGGGGCTGACCGGACCGGAGTCCGGTTTTTAAAACCATGCTCTCAACTGATGATACCCCGACCTTAGATCTATTTTTGAGAAGCAACAAGACCCTCTAAGTTGGTCAAACAAATCATCTATTCTGGGTAAAGGATACTTGTTCTTAACGGTTACCCGGTTTAACTTGCAGTAATCAATACATAACCGCAAGGATTCGTCATTCTTCTTCGCAAAGAGAGCCGGCGCTCCCCAAGGCGATATACTAGGTCGAATAAAGCCCTTGTCTAAAAGCTCCTGGAGTTGAATCTTCAACTCATGTAATTCGGCGGGTGCAAATCTATACGGTGCCATGGAATTGGTGTCGTACCAGGCACTAAATCAATGGAGAACTCAATCTCTCGATGGGGTGGTAAACTAGTAAGGTCCTCGGGAAAGACATCCGGGTATTCGCAAACTACCCTTGGCAATTCAACATGGGCTGTGTCACTCTCACTATCCAAGAGAGTTGCAAGAAGGCCACTAAGCTTGCTCCTACTACGAGGGTCAAAAACTGGTGACAAGACCCCATAAACCCGGTCCCCTAGAAAATAAAAACAATTACCACTCGAGGTGCACACTATAACTCTCTGACGGTAACAGTCAATCACAGCTCGGTACGAAGATAACCAATCCATGCCTAGAATAACATCAAAACGGAAGTTGACGTTCAGTAACCTTTATCTCACAACCACGACACCCCCGATCTAAGTCAACTGTACCCCCAACTGGTGACTCTACTCTGAGCGAAAACACTAATTGTGCCACCTCTAATCCCAATGCAGAAGCAAATGCAGTAAATATAAATGAATGAGACGCACCCGTATCTATCAACACATTAGCCAATGAATTACACACAACAAAAATACCTTTCATAACTGAGGATCTTGGTAACTGCTCTGGTGTAGTAACAGCATACACGCGCCCCTATGGCCTCTGATCAGCCAACTCATCTCTCGGAGCATAAGCCTACTACACTGACTAAGCTGAAGCGGCTCTCTGATTAGCTCGTGAAGTTTGGATTGAGTGAGCCTGCTGGTGACTCTGTGTCTACCTCAACCCTAATGCGCCAGATGTGTCTCCTAACTGTGGGCAAACCCTCTTCATGTGCCCCGGCTGACCACACTGATAGCAAGTAAGTCCTTGCCCTCTACTCTGAGACTGACTCTAGGATCGGTTAGGTGGTGGTGGTGGAAACATCTGATGTCCTTGCCCCTTCTGTGGGCATGAAAATGCCTTATGACTCGGTTGGCTACACTTAAAACATGAAAAATCACTTGGTGCACTCTTCCCCAAGCCTGCACTAAGCAAATGAAAGGTGGATCTAGACTGCTGTGATTGGGACTGGGATGAAAAGGTGTTCATACTCTTCTTGTTGGGTTTATAGTCCCCATGTGACCCTTGACCCCTCGATCGCGAACCCTGAAGTCTCTTGTCCTTGGCCTCTACAGTAATCTCTACATGTGCCGCTACCTCCACAAGACGGTCATAGTTATGAATCATGTTCCCAGTAACCTTGAACAAAATCTTGGTTCTTAACTTCTTCTCAAATTCAATGCAACGGCGCTCTTCCGTTGCCACTAACACCGGTGCAAACCGGGACAAACTAGAGAAAGCCATTTCAAACTCGGCCACGGACATGTTAAGTTGATTGAGGTCTTGAAATTCTTGTCTCAACCTTTCCTTAGCAATGGGAAGTAGACACTTATCTTGGAAGGCTACCATAAATGCTTCCCACGTCGGCTCTACTCGTCGCTTGGCGTACTTCCACCATTGTCCCGCATCCCCTTTGAGATAGTAACTCGCTAGAGTCACTCTTAACTCGCTATCCTCGATGTGAAGCATCTCGAATGTCTTCACTGTTTGCTCAAGCCACTCATCTGCTTTTTTGGGCTCGGGGCCACCGTGGAACTCATCCTGTTTGGCCCGCAAAAACTCTCTAGTAAGGAAACTCGCCCTTGTCTCTACGACATTCTCCCGGGCTTGGTTCTCCGCCCTCAATATGTTCATCGATTCCCTCAAAGCCCCTGCCATTTCTCGGGCTAAGGCCCCCATTGTGGCTTGTCCCGCTTGTCCCGCCGCATTAGCTTGGTCGAATCCCTCCTCTTGCACAGGGACCTCATGGACCGGTACTTCAAGCACACCCCGGCGAGCCCTACCACGTCTCCCGCCTCTACCACCACGAGCTTGACCCCTTCCTGACATCCTAATTAAGGAACAAGGTACATAATTTAGCACATAATCCCAAATGTGCTCGCAACTTGCCTCACACGTACGACCACAATAATTCTATATCTTCTCTACCATACAAACATTTAATTTTACTCCATATAAGCACTTAGTCATGTAAGCACATATGGATTATTCTTTTGTGATGAAATTTGTCCCACAAAAAACTAAGAATTCTTAATAAAATGAGTATTGATCAAGTACCCTTCTAATAAGACCTCAAAAAATTTAATAGGCACAAACAACATCCCAAAAGTCTAATCCCATACCCATCTAGTCATATAAACATGTTATCACATAGTCACAAAACACAAGACATCTCCTAATCATGCGAAATGAATCCACTGTGGTATAACAACCACTTCCCACGAGCCCTAAGTATTCAAACCCGGTAGCTCTGATACCAAGTTGTAACGTCCCAAAAAAAAAAATACAATGGATATAATAATAACCATGGCTCTTAAGAGATACCGGAATTATCCCCAACACTTTCCATTACATGATCTCAATGATTATACAAAATAATCTCACATGCAGTTATACATTCAACGAATTCTAGTACATGAATCTATAGCGTATAAAACATTCAATCAAAAATAAATAAATGCCCTCAAAGGCGTACAAGTTCCAAGGCTTAAGTCCGGTTACACAAAAGATAGTTTCTCAAACCCACACATATATAGCCCTTGGCTTACAAAAATATGGTCACAACAAAATAGAGCCTCGTGCTCTCAATACATACATTCACGCCCTAGTTTGGCAGATTTATCACGTCTTTTCCTGCACCAAAATTCCATAGGGTGAGCATAAAGCCCAGTAGGAAATTCTTAACAAAGTATATATATTTTATACAAGCCTCATAAAAAGGAATGCATATGCCATGTTATGCTTCTGACATGAAAATCACATTATTATCTTTTGAAAATTCTTTATGCTCAATGATATCTTGAAATCTCAACAATGCATAAATTATCAATTTAATTCAAGAGGAGGTAACTATGACTCCGGTAATCCCTAGGTTGATGTCTACAAGTAGGCATAACTAGCTCTAATAAACCCCACTTTGATGTCTCAGGCCAACTTAATCAATTTCATCTACACTCCCTATCTGGACTTACCAACGTATTTACCCCATAACCTTTTAATAAGTTTCATTTTACAACATTTCTTTCTCAATGTAAATGATTTCAAATCTCAACTCAAAACTTACAACAATGCAATATTAGAAATGCCAATACAATATATGCCAAAGCAAAATAATAATCTTCCATTAACAATATTTTTTGTACAATTCCTCTATTTTGATCACAATTCCCATTTTCCTTTCCAATGCGATTTCATCAAATATCATATATATATATATATATATATCTAAGTGTGGCAACATTTCCACATTTCATGTGTTGTCAACAATTTGCCATTTCATAACTATATAAGTACTTACACTTAAACAATAAGTTCAAAACAAAATCCCCAAATCCTCATACACCAAGAAAATTGTCATTTTGCAAACAACAATATGAAATTTCCACTCATACATTCATTTAGCACAAGAAAATCCATAGATTCTCAACATCTTCCAAAAACCACCAAATTTCTAGGTTTTTCATCAAAACTAGACATTCCCTCATCCCTAGGTGGAATCTCACCAAAATCATTTTTCCTACATCAATGTGATTCAAATCTTCAAGAAAATCATTTAAAGAACACAAGAGGTGAACCTACTTTCAAAACCACCAATATTCTTGAGCCAAAAACCACATTTTCAATGCTACCAATGGAAATCTCAAAACTTACATAAACTTGCAAAAATATATATATAACTCTAAAAAAAATCCCTACCTCAAGCTTTAGAGAAGAAGAGAGAAGAAATCCCCAAAATCAACAGTGTGGAAGCTTGATCTCCATCACACGCAACAAAGCCCTCGGGAAGTTATCCAATTTTGATGAAGAAACTATGGGCAAAACTCTATGGATTTAAAAAGATCAAATTGTTTGGCGTAGGAAATGTAGAGAGAAGGGAGAGAAGAGTTTTTAGAGAGAGAGCGATTGTCACGACCCAAACCCGGCCCTATGGGTTTAGCACCGTAACCGGCCAGTAACCCGTGATTACCGAAGGCCTGCTTAACAGTAATACAGTATAACAGAGTTCAGGGCCTGGCGGAAGCCAATACAGTATATAACTAGTGTCCATTGAGCTGTGAAAATCTGTATGCCAAAAACATTTTTCATGCATTCATACCGTCCAAAACAGTACAGTCTATACAGTCATATACAAACATTCAGTATGGGAACCTAATCCCTCGATAACAGTACAGTAAATAGTCAGTCTATACAATCCGTTTAGTCATTACAAAACAGTGAGACAGTACAAAAAAAAAAGGGGGGAAATACTAAAACACCCCTAAGCCTTAGCATAACAGGCTCGGAACCTCACTGTGAGGCACATAGGCTGGCTGACAAAACTGGAATAACCCCGACGCTTCTAGCTCTGGTCCGGTGCCTGTACACCTACATATATATATGAGCAGTGAGCTAAAGCCCAGTGAATAACGTAACGTATAAAGAGGTTAAGAATGTAATGTCCTTACAGTAATGAAAACAGTTCATTAAACAGTATTTCAGTCTTTCAGTCAGAACAGTTATACAGTCATATGTGGTACATCCATTAGCATAACAGTAATCAGTAGGTCTTAAAGACCGAACAGTAATGATGGCCAGTCATTCAGTAAGCAGTATGGTTCCACAAGGGAACCGACAGAGATCTCTGTAACAGTAAACAGTCAGTAACAGTAATGCTAAGGATGCCACAGTACAGTTCAGAAATAAAGAACATACATTCATTCAGTAAATAATATCAGTTCAATAAACAGTTCGGTTCAGTATTCAAAAGATAACCATTTTGAACATATCTTTATACAATCGTTACTCACAGAGATTGGGCTAATAGCAGCTAGAGCGCGTCCCCGAGAGCCAACCCTAAACAGTTAACAAATAGAACACACACTAAGTTTCACAGTCGGGAAGGATGATAATTAAATCCCTAAATTTTCTCGGTGTGGTTCTACGTCTAAATCCTCATTAAGAGGCCTTAAACTAGGCCTAAGAATGCCTAGGATGAGATGAGGATGCAAAAATACAGTTGGAAGGCATTTTTCAAAAGTTGCTGAAAATAGGCGCTTCGCTCGAGCAAGCCTTCCTTCGCTCGAGCGAGCTTCCAAAATCAAAGGCTTCGCTCGAGCGAACAATCCTTCGCTCGAGCGGTCTGATGAACAGTAAAAGTACTGGATGCTCGATTTTTACGCGCGATACCACGCTCGATGCTCGCTCGAGCGGAGCCCTGAATAAAGGTGCTCGCTCGAGCGAGGAATCCTTCGCTCGAGCGAAGAAGCCAAATCTGGAATTTCCAGATTTGCCTTCCAAGCTCAAACCAAGCATTCACAATTCGATTCTCAACCTCTTAGGCCCAAATTCTGGAAAATACATCCCAAAACAATGAATAACAAGTTTCAAAAGCTAATTTGTACATGCAAGGGCCAAGAGTTGATCAATCAAATCCAACATTCAAACCCATTTTCAAGAACAAGTTTAAAACATGCAATGCATGAGTTTTAACCCAAATTCAAGCTTCAAAACTTGTCCAAATGGACTCATTTCTTCAAGAACATGATGAAAACATGGACTTTAATATAAACATGAACATGCATGTACAATCCATCATGAATTCATCTCAAGATGCATCAATATAAACATGCATGTATGAATTAAGCTCTATTTCAACTTATATGAACTAATTCATGACTTAAACTCTACAATTTACTTGATTCATGCAAGACAACCTTAAATGCAACAATGAGGGATTGATTTACCTTATCTAAGTCTTGAATGCAAGATGAACAAGCTCAACTATGCAATCTATGCTACAAATCCTTCAATTCTTCAAGCAATTCCACAACAATGAGATGAAATCCCACTCTCTCCCCTATCTCTCTTCTAATTTCGGTGGTAGCTCTCAAACAAGGCTGAGGAAATGTTTGTATAAGGCCAAAGTGGTGCATTAGGCTCAAATATTTGATTAGACAAAGGTCCACTCACAATGGCAATTCCGTAATTAAGTCAAACTTGACAATTAATTCATTTAATTCTAATTTAATCATTCCTAATCAATTTTCAGATAAATATACCATTAAATCAGAAATATTCTACTGATCATGGAACACTAAACGGTTTCTAATTCGGCCGCCGATAAGGCCTTCAATTAGCAATTAAACACACGAATTCAAACAGATAATCAATCAATCAAACAGATGCAATATGCAATTCAATAAATAAGCTTATTCACTTTCAGTTTCGATTTCAATCGGTTTATTCAATAACTCAATTCATTCAATTATCAGTCATTATCAGTTCAGTTTAGCAGTAATCAGTATATAATTCAGTGGTTTATCGGTAATCAGTACGAGGGTTGTTACAGCGATACAACAAAAGTGAGATACAATCAACCCAGAGAGAAGAGAAAACAAAATTTTCAGACTCACCTACCACCGCACGTGTGGCACCCATGCCTGCACATGCAGAGTGTGCCTCCCGCACGTGCAGCCCTCCATCTCCTGCACCTGCTGCTTCTTGTGCATTTATTTCAGTAAGCACCCAGGTCACCCCCTACTTTCCGCATGTGCGGCCTCACCTCCCGCATGTGTGGCTCTGGTTCTCCTGTCCAAAAAATTCTCAGCTCCACTCCTGACACTCTGAACCCGACCTTGCACTCTCCGGAATAAGTGAAGTACTCAGGATCAAACTAAAGACAAACGAAAATTTTAAAAAGGAGCTTTCAACAACAACATACCCGACATAACTTAAAGAGGAACAAGGCGAATTACGTACTAGTCATCACAGTTTTACTATTTTCAATGATGCATCTTTTAAAGGTTTGGGGTGTGTTTTGATGCAGAATGGTAAAGTGATAACGTATGCCTCCCGTTAACAGGGACTACATGAAAAAAAAAAATTATCGGACTTTGATTTGGAGCTTACAGCAATGGTATTTGCCTTGAAAATTTGGCACCACTAGGTAATTAGAGTCTAATTCACCTTAGCATAATTAAGTTTGGTTTTAGTTAAACTAGGTTATAACGGAGATTGATTTGATTTCAGTGAATTTGATTTAATTTAATTCAAGCTTAAAATTGATTAAGGATATTAGAGATAGATTTTTATATTGGAACGTACTTAACAAATAAGTAAGAGAAGAAATGAGTTTGTTGAGTCAACATTTGAAGGTGAGAGACATAACCTGAGAGAAAGAGAGAGACAGAGAGAGAAACAGAGAGAGAGTTCTAGAGAACTCAAGGAGGAAAGAAGAGAACAAGGGAGAAAGAAGATTGATCTCCAAAATCAACAACTTAAGGTAAGCTCTCCACTTAAAATGCTTGAAATTGTGACTTCTATACTCATCATCTTCAAAGATATAAGCCTAATTAGGAGGAAATCATAGTTGTTTTAGAGTTGTGAACCTTTATGAACATTAAAGAGAGAAATTGCGAGACTTAGCTCTAGATAGCAACATACATGGCATGATTTCATCAAATTCTTGTTTTACCCAAAACTTCTTTCACGATTCTTCAACTTTGGGGAAAAACTCCATGGATGTTGAGATTTGAACTCATATATATACATATTAGAGGGTTTTACACTTTAGTTCAAGAACTGGTTCTTTACTAAGGGATTTGAGTTTTGTGATAGAGCATGACCTTTGTTTGAAGTTAGAAATGTAAAATTCAAGTTGTTTTTGTGAATTTTGGGCCTTGATTTTCATGAAATTGAAGTTGATTTTGAAAAGGGAGAAAGTTCCATTTTCAGCAAAAATTCAGACTGCATTTTAACCCAGACCGCTCGAGCAGCCTAGGCCACCGCATGAGCGGCCAACCCTCCTCTGCTCATAATTGCATTCTGCTCGCTAGTGCGACCAAGGCCACCGTATGAGTGGCCAAGGCCACCACACGTGCAGCCAACAAGGCAGGCTCGGTTTTGTCACTAACGGGATTTCCTTATTTCTCAACTTCTTGATCCGTCAGTTAACAATTTGAATAGGCCGATTGTTCCTATGTATAATCATTACTCAAAAGTACGTGGATAGGCTCAATGGCATGAAAAGGATCCTGGAGATAAGCCCGTAACATTGAAACATTAAACACGTTATGCATATGCTCCATAGTGGGAGGAAGAGCCACTTGGTACACTATCAGATTAATCTTCTCAATGATCTCATATAGCCCAATGTACCGAGGTGCTAACTCGCCCTTGACTCTAAAATGAGTCTAAAAGTGATTTATCACCTCTACTAATCTATTTCTATACACTGCAAACATACATACATACACACACATGCACACGCACACGTATACACACATATATATGTTTATGTAGCCAAAAATCAAAATCTAATCTTAGACTAAAGTGTAAAATAGGTTTCGATCAAATATAAAATGAGCAAAGAGATTAGATATAAGAGAGAGAGAGTGGGGGGGGCAAACTTGGTTGAGAGAGAGAAGAGCGATGGATGAAAACACATCCGAAGGGTCAAATTTGGACAAAGAAATGAGTAACAGACCTTAATCACAAATTTGAGATCTGTGTAGCCGACGATCTCAAATATGTGTCGGCGGTCGTGACGATGGTGCAAGGGGAGAGAAAGTGCTAGCGGTGGCGAGACTAGACAACAGAAAGAAGAAAGAAAGGCCAGGACTGAGTGGATTTCGATGGCAGTGACCAAGAAAGAGGTGAATTGGTGCTCCAATTGCCCGTAAAAGGTAGGTTTGAGTGGATTTAGTTGCTGGTGAGGCGAGCTGGTACTCCGATTGGCATGATTACAGCTTCATCCTCATCTTCCACATAAATCTGGTATTGCACCACTCGCTCGTGGTGCGAAACAGTAAAGGGAGAGACGAGGCGGTGTGGTGGTATCGGCGACTGAGGAGAAAGAGAAGAGAGAAAGGTGTTAACTTCTGTTAGGGTTAGGGTTTATTAAACTTTCTACCCCTAAACTATTATCAAATTCTTTATTGAGTCCCTAACTATCAATTGAATCTATTTAGTCCCTTAACTATCATCAAATTCTCTATTTAGTCCCTAAAGTATATAAATCAAAGTCTATTTAGTCCATAAACTATCGATTGAATCTATTAAGTTCCTAAAATATTTAATTCAGACTTATTTAGTCTCTAAAAGGATTATAAAAATAAAATATATGCCCATACGTATTATTAATTAGTAAAAAAATCCTTTCCAATTAAGATTTTATTACAGAAAAATCTTTTAAATTTTTATTTTGTCTTTAAAAGATATTTTATTTCGTTGTGTGTTTAAATTAATATTAGAGTCTGATTTTTCAGTCTTACCAATGGATTATATGAATATTAGATATATTGAAAAAGTAGAATCAGATAGTTTAAATAATAACACTTCTTTATAAATAATAATAGAACAAAATAATATATTAATTAAGTAATAAAAAGAACTTAGCAAAAAACTTAAAAACAATCAATTAGAAATTATAAACGAAATCTGACATATAATACTAGATATTAAGGCAAGCACGTATCTATTGTAAAAGATAAATTTTTTTTAAAAAAAATACTATAAATAATTACCATTATCCTTATAAAGGAAATTCAATATATGGATTGGCGCCCACTTTTCAAGGACAGAATAAAAGTTTAAGGTTTTTTTAAAATAAAATTTTAACTAAATATGGTGTTTTACTAATTTATAATACGTATGTGTATATATTTTATTTTTGTAATCCTTTTAGGGACTAAATAGGTTTGAATTAAATATTTTAGAGACTTAATAGATTCAGTTAATAGCTTAGGATAGGGGTGTTCACAGTTCAGTTGCAGCTGGAAATCTCTAATCCGCCATCCGTCCGTCGAATTGGCGGATTGGAAAAAATAAATCTGCATCCGTCCGCCGGATTGACAGATGCGAATTGAGCGGATTGATGCAAATCGGTTTGGCGGTTTAAACTTTTACAAATTTTGAACATAATTTAACAACTTATCAACATTTTTTTTTTGGATAACAATCCAACTCAAAATAACTAAAAGATTATCAAGTAAATTGTCAAATACCAATAATAAATACATATAAACAAATCATGCATTATCAAAATTATTTCATTATTTTTTTTATATTCAAAAACGATTTAATTTGATTTTTGAAAAAATGAAAAAAAAAAATTAAGCCTTATAGTTTCCCCACAAAAATACCAAATATTAACACTTATCATTTGATAAAAGGATTTTCAAATTAAAAACAAATTGAAAACACAACAGAATATTTAAACTTTTTTCAATTGAAAATACAAACATAATATCTAAAAATATTGAAAATACAAAATCTTACAAATTATTAGGGGTGGTCACAGTTTGGCGGTTCGGTTGCAGCCAAAGGAACCTCAAATCTGTCATCTGTCCAAAACTAGGCGAATTGAAAAAAATCAATATGCAACCGTTTGTTCGTTATCATGCATCCGTTCAAAATGCGGTGGATCGGTTCGGTCGATTTTAGGCGGATCGGAATATCCGCTACTCACCCCTAGTTTAGGAACTAAATAGACTTTGACTTATATACTTTAGGGACTAAATAAAGAATTTGATGATAGTTTAGGGACTAAATAGATTCAATTGATAGTTCAAGAACTAAATAGAGAACTTGATAATAATTCAGGAGTAAAAAGTTTAACAAACCCTTAGGGTTATTTAGAAAATAATAGATATATATATATATATATATAAGGGTATTTTGGTCATCTTGTTTAAACTTGGTCTTTTGGACAAAGTTTTAAGCGCCCAAAATCTTTAGCCAAATAAAATTGATATTTGGGCTTATGGACCGAGTGCCCTTCAATTTTCAAGATAACTTTTCAATACCAATGTATTATTTGTAGAGCTATTCTACCTACTCAAATGTAACTTTTCATACTAAAACCTCGTTTGTCAACTACATATTTTAGTTAAAAAGTCACTATAAGTTGTCACATCACTCTTTCTACTTTTCTGTACATTTTTTTTATAAAAAATCAAAAAATTACTAAAATAGTATGCTCCCAAACGAGGCCTAAATTTAATAAAATATTATTTACTTTGACTAAATAAATATAAAATAAGTGATAAAAATATAAGGCAATTGCAAAATCTTTTAAGTATGTTTGTTTTTATTAACTATTAATATATTTTGATGCATTGTAAATTACAAATTAGAATATAAAAAATAAAAATAAAAAATTGTAAATGTAGTTGGAGTTAGATACAGATAATGTTTGGTCTCCTATCTTAAAATCCTAGCTCTGTCCCTGAGTATTATAGTCATTTCATATCTATACTTAACCGTATTAACGGTTATATTTTAATCCAAAACTACATGAAAAGTATATGACTATTTTTAAAAGATATGTAGGTAAAATGCTATCAAATCATATCATATGGAGGTAAAATGAATTTTGCTCAAAACAAAATACAATAAATCATCCTTGGCACCCTGCTTGTTATTCAAGAAATCATTCTTGTCAAAGAATTTCTAGCACCTTTGTTGAAACTCAAAACAAATCCAATAATTGCATGGAAACCCTAAGCCTAAAGATTCTAGCAATATAAAATGCATAACATACAACATGTACCCAGTAATAACATGTAGGACACCCCCAACCATGTATTAATTTTTTCGTTAAATTTGAATAAAAATTTGAGTAAATTTTTTTTTTTTATTATCAAGTACTTCAAATGAGGGTTTTGTAGTTTCATCAAACTATCAGTCAAGCGGGGCGGATAACTGGCCGGTCGATCGGCCAGTGTAATTTTTTCACAAATTTTTGCCTTGAGATGGTCATCCGAAAAACATCCGGTGGTAAAAATCCAACGGCAATGAACAGTGATTTGATGAAAAACACATTAATCCTTAGTTGATGAAAAAAAAAAGTAAAATCCTGAATTTGATACGTATTTGATAAAACCATTAGAGTAGAAAAAGAATTTATTTTTTATCAAATTTAAATTTGATGACAATTTTAAGTAATCATTAAATCAACCTAAATAATATAATGTAACCCTAAATTAGCATAGGCTTCATTGTTGGATCCCAAGACAACGAGCCACCAACCAGTTTGAATGCCTGCAAAGGGTTCAAGCCCGCCCAAGATGGAGTCTAGACATACAATACCTAAGAATGTACTCGTTTGGCAAACCGTTTTTAAAAACTATTTTCAAAAAAAACAAAAAACACTCTTAAAGCCACCGAGTTTTTAGATTACACCAAAAAGTTATTTTTAAATTTTGAATTTTGAAAAGCTATTTTTGCGCAACAAAAGCAAAAAGATATGAAAACAATGGAGATTTTCATTATTTTGTTTCCGAACGCACAACCGAACAGGCTTGCTATTTTTGATTCATTGGTAGTTGACCAAATAGACATGGAAAAGAGATGAGGAACCATTTGTCAAACATGAAGTCAATTAGATCATTTACCATAAACTAGAGTTACTGATCAAAAAGAGCCACACATGAATGACTAAGAAGGAAAAAAATAGAAATCAACACATGAGACAAGCAGAAACTGAAGATGCCTTGAAACTCAAAAGTTAAAACCATTTGTAGATATAAAAAGAAACAGCAACAAACAAATTAATGAAATATAAAATGCAACATCTTTACCAAAGGCCAGCAGAAAATTTGGCAACTCACTCTAACCTCCCCACTTTTGTACAAAACATAAACTCACAATGCTCCATACAATTTAATCTCCAAGGACACCCCACAATGGATTTGAGTTCGATTTAAAAACTACTTTCAACTATGAATAAAAGCCATAGAATGTGGTCACAATCCCTCTTATTTTCATTCAACGACGATTTGTGGGAAGCCACACACTGGTGTGCTTCCAATACTTTGCCACAGAACATATTCTAAAAAATGAAACCAAACAGAGTGATTGTGTTCTATCGCTTTTCTTGCAACAAAATAAAGAAATACCCTTTTGTACCCCAATGAGGTGAGCAGAGGTAAGGCCAATGTTACTTACAATCTAGACTTTTGTCATCGACCCTCAGATTTAACTAGCTGTGAGAACACCCTACTCATTGAAATACCTGAAAGATCATCGTCCATGCTCGACACTTCAAACTGAGCAGCTGAAACAGTACTACTGTCAGCATGATCAAAATTGTTGATTTGCGGAGAGAGCTCACCAATGACATTAGTACTGTTCTCTTCGGGATCATTTTGAAGAACAGCCTCGTGAAGTTGAAGCGCGTACTCCAGATTCCACAAGACATCTCCCATAGGAGGCCTGTCAACCCCGAATTCAGCCAAGCATTTCTCTGCCGTTTCTCCGAACTTTCTGAGAGAATCCGGTTTTATTTTTCCCGCAAGGTTGGGATCTATAATCTGCTCCAACTGGCCGGTCTTTTGCCACTTCATCGCCCATTCTGCTAAGTTCACCATCTCTCTCGGACGAGATGGATCGATTACAGGCCTTGCACAAAGAACTTCAAACAAAACAACCCCAAATGAATACACATCAGATTTCTCTGTCAACTGTTGCCTTCTGAAATACTCGGGGTCAAGGTACCCAAAACTCCCTTTCACTGCCGTACTCACGTGGGTCTGATCAATTTCCGGTCCTGTCTTTGAAAGCCCAAAATCGGCAACTTTAGCCATAAGATTCTCATCCAGCAATATGTTTGCAGACTTTACATCACGATGAATAACTGCTTTCGAATAGCCAGTATGGAGATAGTGAAGTCCCCTTGCTGCTCCAATGCATATCTCAAGCCTCTCCTTCCAACTCAAGCTTGGTTGATTTGAGCCATAGAGATGACTCTTGAGGGTCCCATTCTCCATATATTCATAAATCAAAATCATCTCGTTTTTCTCATCACAGTACCCAATCAAGGAAACCAAATGGCGGTGCCGGAATTGAGATAGCATCTCAATTTCAGTTCGGAATTCAGCAAGACCTTGTTGGGACCGGGGATTACCCCTCTTAACAGCCACTTGCGTACCATCATTTAGAGTACCCTTGTAAACCTTCCCAAAACCACCAATTCCAATAACCCAACTCTCGTCAAAGTTATTAGTAGCCTCTTGAACTGCAACAAAAGGAAAGCGATATCCAAAGTTAGAACCGGCACTAAGGGTTGTTCCATTAGAGTATTTACTTCCCATGGTGAGGGAAGTCCCTCCATTGATGGAGAAAGGACCCCACGTCTTTGAGTGGCCGAGACTTGCCCGTTTTCTTCTTCTGCATATTAAAAAGAGAACAGCAGCCAAAACCACAGCAACAAATGCACCAACGATCAAACCCACCAACATGCCCACGTTATTCTTGGTGTTTGTTGAGGAAGACACCATGGACACCACCCCACTGAGGCTGCCCAAAGAATTATTCATCTTCATAATCTCTAGTCCATTTAGAATGGCGTTTGGGTAAGTTTTTGAAACAGAAGACGGTCCAATACTAATGCGAAGCTTACTGTTATCATTTGAACTCGTGACAAAATCCATATAATATGCAGTGGCCAGAATTCCAAGGTTTATAGTACTCAGATCCAAGTCTGGAGCAACAAGCCATGAATCAATATAAACATCGAAGTAGAGCGAGTAGGGAGATGTACTCACTATATCACAAAAGTGAAACCGAACAAGGTATTGAAACCCTGGATCCACAGTGAACTCCCATGTGACGTTGAAATTGCTATTGGGATCACTGAGTGAGTTCATTTCAGTGCAAGTACCATAAACAGTAGCAGGAGCAATATCAGGGGTAGCTCCACCTGCGGGATACTTAACAGCTGGGATCGCTGAATAGTTTCTAGCAACATTCTGCAATACTAAGAAACCTTGATCAGGAATCCAGGTTCGCCAAAGCGTATCGTTCTCAAATGAGACAGACGGTCCACCCATATTCACCCTAAAAACCGTCTCCAATGCCTGTGTGAACAAACCCTGGAATTTAGCTGTAGGGTTAACTGAAGTAGCATCATCGGTGATGAGCGAATCAGGGACTGAAACAACTTCCAAGGCATTCAAGAATGCCAACGTATTGTTGTTGGCCGGTGTAAAGGTGATTACAAGAGTACTTGATGTCACATTTACTGAGAATTCTTTGACAGAAACACCTTCCGGATTAAAATTGCCAAGGAGTAGATAATTTTGGGCCGATACAGAGAAATTGGCCGTGCTCAAATTGTAATTCTTGTAAACGAAAGGGAAGAAATAGAGGCGAATCCAGTGTCGCCCGCTCTGGCTGATAGGAAAAGTGTACTTGGAGGATTTGGTAAATACCCTCGCCGTCTTGTAGAGCTGTGAATCATCGGTTAAAATGATAGAATTTGAAGAGGTATTGACCAATATATTTTGTGGGGTTGAAAGGAAGTTTGAGGCCGAGGTATCGGATATGAAAACACGAACACCCACTGTAGTGTTGGTGGGTGATCCACAATCTATAAAGTGTTGGTCTGCAGGAGTAAATCCAGTAGAAAACCAGAACAAAGGCAATATGAATGACACCCAAATCAAAAATTCAAAATTTCCACAACCCATCATCGAAAACCTAGAAATTACAGTGGGTTCTTCAATCTCAGTTTAATTGGACATCTAGAATTTTTTTATACAACAACAACAGCACAGAAACTCGCAGTATCCAAAACAAAAGCACAAAAACTATCAAATACCCGTTAAAGAGAAGTAAGAAAGAAGAGAAAAGAGGGCACCTTTGAGATCATGGGAGTTCCAATAAAGAGAGACTCAGATTTGAAATGAGAGAACCAAAAGAAAGTAGGGTTTGAATACTAAAGAACTGGAAAATCTGGGGAACAACACAGAAATTCGAAGTACTCAAAACACAAGCACAAAAACTATCAAATACCCATTAAAGAGAACCCAAAAAAGAAGAGAAAAGAGGGCACCTTTGCGATCATGAGAGCTCCAATAGAAAGAGAGACTCAGATTTGAATCTGAAAGAGGCAAGAGAAAGGCGAATCTGATGTAACCATTTCAGAGTTGTCAAACACTAAAGATTACATAAAATTATATAAATCTTGGCAAATCCAGGCCGGCTTCAACTGTTAGAGCAACCCCCAGATGATGACAAATTCAAAGACTCATTTTTTTTTTTGGGACAAACGTTTTTTATTTTGTTTAAAACCGAAAAGAAAGGGAAAAAAAAAAACAAATTTATGACCTTTTCTAAGCGACTCTGATCTATATTTTATCAATAATCTTCACCATCTTTGAAGATTTGTAGTAGTAGAAATCTGAAGTAACTCAGGGACAGCGAAATATAACGAACGCTACAGCTGGAGAGAGAGAGAGAGAGTAACAGACCAAAAAATTATTCTCGTTATGTACTTGATTATAAGACTAATCAAGGGTGGTTATGGGCCGATAACCCGCCCAACTCAATATGTTATTTTTAGAGTTTGGGAAAAAAATATTTAGACTATAAGATTTGATTGAGATGAGATTTTAAAAATATTTAAATTTTGATTTTAGCTTAGCCTTGATTCAGCCATTTATAAAATTTTGATTTTATATTATTTAATTACAAAATAAATTTAAAAAGTAATAAAAGATAGGCAAATTACATATACCCCTCGAGATTTAGCTAAATTACAAATACCCCTTGAGATTTGAGAAATTACAGATACCTCCTTGAAGGTTATATTTTTATAACAAATTAGGGGGTAATATGTTATGAAAATATAAATCTCAGGGTATCTGTAATTTGGAAAATGTTTGGTAGCTCAAATTTTTGTGACTCAAATGGCTCAAATCTATCAAAACGACGTCGTTTTACACTCATTTACACTCAAAACGACGTCGTTTTGAGTGATTTGAGCCATTTCAGCCACAAAATTTTGAGCTACCTAGTATTGTTGCTGTAATTTAGCTAAACCTCGAGAGAGGTATATGTAATTTGCCCTAAAAGATAAGAAAGATATATATTTTCTAATACTTAAATTAATACATTTGTTAAAAAATTATATTTATTTTCCAATGCAATTCTGTTAATGTTTCAAATTTGAGTAATTATTAAAAGCCTATAAATAATTTAATAGCTCTTCAAGATAATAATAATAACTTATATTTTATTTTATTGAGTTTTAATTTATACGGGCAAATTTAAAATTTAAAAATTATTTTAAAGTTGAACTTAGAATAATTAAATTAGATTTGATGTTAAATTAGACCAAATACTCTTACTTTATAATACAAATTCGGCCTGATATTGTTCACCTCAAGACTAATTGATAAATACAATAATGCTTGGTGGCTCAAAAATTCATGACTCAAATAGTTTGAATGTGTCAAGACAACGTCATATTGGAAATAAAATGACATCATTTTGATACATTCGAGTCATTTGAGCCACCCAAATTCGGGTTATCCAAATTCAAGCCACCAAACATTTTTCTTGATAAATATATTTGATGCCCCAAAAAGTTGATCGCCTGGTAATGGCGTCTAGAATAATGTTATATGTATTAATTAATATACTAATAAATAATATGACATAATTTGAGATATTTTGAGTATTTATAATTTATATAATAGGTAGAGTTAATATAATGAGATAACATTAATTGATATATTAATGCGTATATTAATTGAGCTATGTAGCCACAACCCACCAGCCATCCTTCATAAATTCAGACCGGCTTCAACTGTTACAGCAACCCCCAGATGATGACAAATTCATAGATTCATTTTATTTTTTTGGGGGACAAATGCTTTTGATTTTGTATAAAACAGAAAAGAAAGGGCAAAAAAAAAAAAAAAAAAAAAACAAAATTAGAGTCAAATTTATGACCTTTTCTGAACGACTCTGATCAATATTTTGTCAATAATCTTCACCATCTTTGAAGATTTGTCGTAGTAGAAGAAATCTGAAGCAACTCAGGGACAGCGAAATATAACGAACGCTACTGCTATAGAGAGAGAGAGAGAGTAACAGACCAAAAAAATTAGGATTTTTTTTTTTTTTTTATGTATTTGTCTTTTGTTTTTATAATGAGAAATTTTTTTAAACAATTAATGTATTTTGTATTTTTGAAATTGATCATTTAATATTAGTAATGACATTCATAAATTTATCAAAGTAATAGATAATTTATTTTGAGTTTATTTGTGTTAATCTGTATTGAAATATAATGTGTAAAATGTAAATAACTGAATTGTATTTTTGTTTGAATTTTTTATAATATTAAATTTTTCATTCAAAATTGAACATGACTGATCAAGGGTGGCTATGGGCTTGATGACCGCCCAACTCAGACTTATTTTGAGAACTAATAGTAAAAAAATTAATTTATTATCTTATTGATTTATTTAAGTCACATCACTTCTTTATTTTTTTCACATTTAAAAAAAAAATCAAAAAAATTAGTTTTTTTCTATTTCCAAAATAGGCCTCAATATGATATTTTTAGAGTTTGAAAAAAATATTTAGACCATAAGATTACGTTCAGATGAGGTTTGAAAATATTTAATTTTTAATTGGATTTGAGATAAGAAGTTTTAGCTTCACCTTACGGCCATTTATAAAATTTTGATTATATATTATTTAATTACAAAATAAATTTGAAAAATAATAAAAGATAAGAAAGATATATATATTTCTAATACTTAAATTAAAACATTTGTTAAAAAATCACATTTATTTTACAATCAATTATGTTAATATTTCAAATTCAAATAATTATTAAAAGCGTCTAAATGATTTAATAACCCTTCAAGATAATAATAATAACTTATATTTTATTGAGTTTTAAAATTTAAAAATTATTTTAAGATCGGGCTTAGAATAATTAAATTAGATCCAATATTAAATCATACTAAATTTAAAATAATATAGATACTCTTACTATATAATACAAATTCGGCTCGATATAATTCACCTCAAGACTAATTGATAAATAAGGCCTCGTTTGGGGACTAGTCGGTTTAGCCAAAAAATTAAAAAGTTATTAAAAAAGCTAAAAAGTCAACAACCCACTCTAAAACATCAAAGATTCTCTTTTCTCTCTACTTGTTGCACATTTTTTCGTAAAAAGTCAAAAAGTCATCATAAATATTCTAGTTTTTTTAATTCATATTTTAGTCAAATAATCAAAAAATTACTAAACTAAACGAGGCTTAAGTTTGATGTCCCAAAAAGTTGCTCCCCCTGTAATGGCGTCTATGTAGCCACAACCCATTGCCATCCTCTCTTTGGATCGTGAATTTGCACATTATTGCATAGATCTCTTTCTTTTTATGTTTTCTCTTTACAAATTTTTTCATAAATTTTAAATTGCAAGATATAAAGATTTGAAAATAAAATTTAAAATTGTGAGTTTGAGTCACCTTAAGTGATCACTCGAGATTTGCTTGATTCAAATTAATCAAAATACGCACATATTAATTTGAACACCCAATTTTAATACATATATATATATATATATATATATGTTAGCGAGAATATCATAATCATAATAATAATATTAGAGACTCATATTTTGCATTCACAAATACATTCACAATAATACGATATGATGGGTCTCATATCATTAAGTGTGTAATTCATAAAAAAAACTGATATTTGTCAGATTGCATTATTATTGAAGATTTATGAGAGTCCAAACTCTCTGACCGATTTCCATGCTCTTTTATTCACTTTTAACTTTTCAGAGTAAAATTTCTCACATTTCCAATTCGCCATTGAACCCAATTAAGAGTAAAAACAAAATTTACATGAATTCCCATACAAATCAACTAACTTCCCTCACCACAACATATATATATACATACATATATACTCAACTGGCCAACAGTGCATATCAAATTACTACTAGCAGATTTTCGCTAGATGTCCGTCGTTCGCCACTCGTGGTATTCATGGTCACTTCGTTTTTGGCTAGGTTGTGGGTAGGGCAGGAAAGAAGCGTAAGCTCAATTTGATTAAGATGAAAATGGTAGAAAGTGAAAGAAATAGAAAAAAAAAATGAGTTTTAAAAAAAAAAATTAAAAAATTGTTTGGTTTGAGTTTTTCTCAAAAAATTTTTAAAATCACTTTTTCTCTCTTACACATCAATCAATCACTTTTTCTCTCTACTCTTTCCTTGTCAATCACTTTTTCTCTCACATACATCTACTCAAATTCTCCCAAAATATCAAATCATCCCAAACTCCAAAAAAAACAACTCTCCCAAAATATACAACCAAACAAACCAAAAAAATTTCTAAACTCTCCCCCCAATTTTTTTTTTCAAAAACAACTCTCCCAAAAACAAACCAAACAAGCCCACTTTTCTAAGTTTATTTAGTATGAAAGTGGTAGAAATTATAAAAAAAATTAATTTTTTTTACGACTAATAAACTTCTAATTTCTTGCAACAAACACTAAAAAATACAAAAAAAAAATTAAATTTATTATAAAAGTAATTGCTTATAATTAAAACTCCTATTTTCTTACAAAATTTTCATCCAAATCAAATTCATATGAGAAAATATATTTTATTTTCATTTTCTTTTCTTTCACTTTATTTTCTATTATTTTCTCTTTTTATAATTTATTTATTTCTAATCAATCAAATTCAGGAGCCAAAAAAAAGGCCACATTGCAGCAAGGAAAGAAGAAAAAAAAAAATTAAATACAACGTCGCTCACTAATCTTGCAGAAAGACTGACAGAATAACCCGACAGAGCATCCGAACTCAATTTATGAGGATGTCAACTATTTTCTTAATCATAATGTAATAAATTAAATTAAATGTGGTTGTTGGTGCCACCTATCTAGTTGGCAAATGAAAATCCAACTCTTTTGTTCACATCTCCAAGGAATAGAGTTTTTTTTGGGACAAAATCCAAGAAAGCGACTTTATACCAGTAAAGAATGTATGCAAAGTCGTGTACGCATAAAGAAACAAGTGGAAGATAATTGATATGGTCCTACAAATTGAAAATGACTTTATGTTTTGTTTATTTTGAGTGGGGGGTAAAAATGTCGAGGCATGGGGCATTCGCGCAACAACACTCTCAATCCTCAATAAATTTAAGATTTATGATATGGGCAATTTTATGGGCCTGTATGTGCCTCGGTACTTATTTGTATTCCATCCATTTTAAAATATTAATTTTTTATTTTATTTTTTATTATTTTAAAATATTAGTTTATTTTCAAAAATTAAGGACTAAAATAATATGAATTTTTTATTTTATCCTTCTCTTAAATTCATTAAAAATACAAAAGTACAATTATAATAATTGATATTCTCAAAAAATGTACAATTAAAGGATAATTTTAAAAAATTAATATTTTTTAAAATGTAATAATTGTACTATAAAAAAAAAACTAGATTCCCCAAAAGACAGAAGGTGTATGATATATATGCGGGGTGATTTCTGTACTATAGAAAAAGGTTGAGTTGCATGGCCGAATTGAGCTTTTTGGGAAGGAATGACTGCACAAAGTAGCATATTGTAAGGTTGCCTGACCGAAGTTAGGCCAGAAAACCCTTCTGATGGTAAAGTCAAGTATAAAGAGAGAAGATGGAGAAGATGAATATATATATATATAGAGAGAGAGAGAGTATCAAATTCCAGATCCTTGTAAAGGTTCATGAGGTTACCTTTTATAAGAGGAGTTGACTTGCTCACCAAGTTCGTCTCTCTCCGCCATCTGTCTCCCTTTGTCGTTAACCAGGTCACTCCTTATTAGAGAAGGACAATGAGTCTGTTGCTCCAATATGCAAGTCTGTCATGTGTGCTACATGCTTCCTATGCAAACTCGTATCTCCACGTTTAGAGCAGATAGGGGCATAGGGATAGAACAGTGTCTACAAGAATGTCCTTTTTTATCTTTGTGGCATTAGGCCTTGCCCCGAGAGCTTGGTCGTTCTTTGTAGTAGGCGGGAGGCTGGGGTCGAATTCATAGCTCGGTTGCACTTCGGAGTAGGCGAAGGGGTTAGGATTATGGTCCTAACATTGCCTACTTTGGAGTGGGCAAATGGGCTAGGGCCGAACCCTTAGCTCAACCCACTTCGAAGTAGGTGAGCTAGAGTCATGCTCCTATGCTTGCCCACTTCAAAATAGGCAAGGGGGCTAGGGTCAAATCCCTAGCTCAACCCACTTTGGAGTAAGCGAAGAGGCTAGGGTTGTACTCCTAGCCTTACCCACTTTGGAGTAGGAAAAGGGACTAGGGCAGAACCCCTAGCTCAGCCCACTTTGAAGTGAGCGAAGGAGCTAAGGCCGTGCTCCCAGCCTTGCCCACTTCTGAGTGCGGAAATCACGCCTGCACAATATATGTTATGTATTTTGTAATAAATATTATATTTTTTTAGTAGAGTTACAATAATTTATAGTTTAAAAATAAAGTTACGTATTTTTGTGGTAATGTTACACATTTTGTTATTATAAAATGTTTGGATAAAAAATATACAAAAATGTATAATTTTATTTTTGAACTATAAATTGTCATAATTTTGTCAAAAAAAATATGTAGTAATATTTATCATAAAAATATGAACCATCAAAATACAATACAAAATGCATATAGCGAAGGTTTTCTCTGTAATATGTTGACCTGTTATGTGTTGTTTGAAGTTCATAACTATTTTTAGTTGACTTTTTTACATTTTATAAATAAAAAAAAATGTACGAAAAATAAAGAGAATAGTTAACTTTTTTTTTATAGTAATTTTTTGATTTTTTAATTATTTTAAGATGTCCCCAAAATAGCTCTTAACTTCTTCTTTTTTAAGTGGAAAAAGTCAAAAAGAATTAAAATCCAATTAACAAAAGCTTTCAACTCTTTAAACAGGGCCCATCAGAGTTAATCCTGAGCCAAATCTTTTTTTAAAAAAAGAAGTTAATCCTGAACCATCATTGGGGAAGGTAACCCAGCCTTGTAGGGCGCTTAGAAATTCGTACTTTTATTTAAAAATTTATTTCTATGAAAAAGAGAATTTATCGAATGTGTATTAACACTCTCTCGATTCATTCCCAAATTTATTATGGCTCGGTTTATTTAATATGAAATAGGTAGAAAGTAAGGAGAAAAAAAAAAAAATTTTTTATGAGTTTATTTAGTTTAAAAGTGGTGAAAAGTTTATAAATAAATAAAAACGATTTTTTTTTTTTTTTTTTTTGTATAACTCATATTAGCGTTGTAAATAATTTTAAATTTCTTACAAAAAAAATACAAGAAAGTATAAGAAAAATTGAATGTGTGAGTTATCTATAACTAAATTTTTAAAACTTTATATATATATATATATATATATTTTTTAAAAATTTCATCTTAATCAAATGCTTGTAAAAAAAATATATTTTATTTTATATATTTTTCTTTTACTTTCACTTATTATCAATTTTTTCCCCCCTAATCAAACGTGTTGTAAATATTACCCCATAATTCTGATTTATTATTCTTTAATAAAAAAGTTTAAGAACACTAAAAATATTATTTTAATGAAAACTCTACTTATGTGGCAGTGTGCTTCACTCATAAATAATTTGATATATGTACATATATATTTTTTTTAACTTCATACCACATTATTAGAGCTATTGGTAGAATTCTAAATTTAAAAATATGAATCATTGCTCTTCTTCAGGTCAAGTTTGAGAAGATAAGAAAAAATTAAAAAGTCAAAAAGTTATTTAAAAAGTTAAAAAGTTAACACTATTCACTAAAAGTCAACAATTACGGCTGCACAACTCTCAATTTTAATTTTTTCCTACAAATCAATTTTTATAATTTTTTAATACATATTTTTTATAAAAAATTAACTCAAATATCTATATTTTTTTCTTTAATTTTTTAGTAAAAAAGATAGAAAAGTACACTTAGGTCATTTCCATCGAGAGCTACCTGACTTTTCCTCATGAAACGAATTCAACCTTTTACACATGCTCAAACAAAATGAATTTTTTATTGGGTGCTTTGGAAAATTACAAAAAGAGAGTTAATGATGGTTAAACCTCCTTATACATAAGGGTTTTTTTTTTTTTTTTTTTTTTTTTTTTGAGAAAACGGTTAAAATCTTTTTTTTTTTTTTTTTTTTTTTTGTATAAAAGAGGAAAGTGGGTTAAAAGTTGAAAAGTGACTTTTAACCCACTTCTCAAAATAAGCCATAACATCTAGCATATCAGTTATGATCAAATGCCTCACTAAGCTAGGATGAAATTAGGATAAGGCTATCCTATTTGTGTGAAAATTTTTATTTATCATAGTACTTTTAAAATATATATCTTATTTTATAAATAATAAAATAATCTCTCACTATAAAATATATATATCTCATTCTTTTATCTTCTTATATTCTTTTCTTCTTCGTTTTTACCAATTTTTTTTTATCCGAAAAGAGATTATTCCTATGGTATTTAAATATTTTTTTATGTGCATATATAATTTATATATCATATTATATATATATATAATAAAAAAATTATTCATCTTCAACCCTTTTAATAATAAAATTCTGATTTCGTCCCATGCTAGGAGATGTCCTTAGTGACCACTAAAAATTGTCATTATGATCTACACACATTTTTTTTTTTATAGGAAAATCCTCCCTACCCTCCCGCAGGTTCAAAGCAGCGCCCTTTGTAGAGATTACCAGGGTGTCCTGTTAGCCGTTTCAAGTGAGGAGACTATAACCTGAAAACTTGTCCCGACCTCTCAAGACAAGTTCCGCTTAAGTCAGGACTCGCACAGCGGGAAGCATTGAACCTACACCAAGTGCTGATTAGACAACTTGAGATCCAACCTTTTAACCAATTGTGCTTTGTCCAAAAAATTAGCCCAAGAACAAAGAAATAAAACTCATGACCTTAAAACTTAAACCTCAAATTTTAACCACAATGCCACCCACTTTTAAAGGATCAGCACATTGGTTAGCCTCACGGTTGATGTGTTTCACCCAACAACCAATTATTTGTAGCAGGAATCTTGAATCTTCAACTAGTGCTCTGAATGGGAATTCACGTGGTGCACCTTTGATTGGCAGCTCCACTGCTTTCTAGCAATTAGTTTCCATTTGTATTTCTTTTCTTTCTTTTTCGAGCATGATTGTGAGTCCTATGTATATTCTCTAGATCTCAGCCTCTAGGCTATTAGGCCCGTTTGTTTTAGAAGATGGGAATAGAATTGGGATTGAGATAGCGGTGAGATCTATTATATATTATGTTTATTTTGAGAGATAGAAAGGAGATTTATAATCTCATAGAATTAAGATGGACCTTGGTGTTGAGATTGAAATAGAAGAGGTGGAGATGATATTAGGAAATTAGTCTCATGAGATTAGTTTTTTTATTTTTTATTTTTTTATTTACATGTTGGGCAGTTTTTTAAATATTAATGTTTAATTTTTTTGTACTTTTTAGGAAAAATTATTTATAAGTCCTATTAAGGAGACTTATGCTACATATGGTCCTACTAAAAAACTTATGTTCCCATAAGTCCTGTGGGAAGTTTGTTGACACTGCCTTCAATATTAGTTGTTAATGTCATAAATAATAGTAAAACCATATATAGAAAATTGAATGTTACCATAGATCATATCTATATAAAAGTAACGTAACGTGACACCTATATAAATGTAACGTGACACCTATACGTAACGTGACACCTACATAAACGTAACATGACACCTATACGTAACGTGACACCTACATAAACGTAACGTGACACCTATGATCTATGGTAACATGCAATTTCATATATAGGAAATTACATGCTACCATAAATCATATCTACATAAACGCAACATAACGTGACACCTACATAAATGTAACGTGACGCCTATGCTCTATGGTAACATGCAATTTCCTATTTAGAAAATTAAATGTTACCATAGATCATATCTATATAAACGTAACGTAACGTAACGTGACACTTACATAAACGTAACGTGACACCTATGATCTATGGCAACATTCAGGAAATTGAATGTTGCCATAGATCGTATCTATATAAACGTAACGTAACGTGACACCTACATAAACGTAACGTGACACCTATGATCTATGACAACATTCAATTTCCTAGGAAATTGAATGTTGCCATAGATCATCTTTATATAAAACATAACGTGAAACCAACATAAACTAGTAACATTTTCACATTCAATTTAAAAAAATAAAAACTCATTAAGTTTGCAAAACGTGACGTGACACGTTACGTTACGTTTATGTAGGTGTCACGTTACGTTACGTTTATATAGGTGTCACGTTACGTTACGTTTATATAGGTATCATGTTACGTTACGTTACGTTTATGTAAGTGTCACGTCACGTTACGTTTATGTAGGATCTTGTGGAATGCATTCCTATCTAAATAGGACTTGAGACTCTATAAGAAATTACAAAGGATTTAGCCTACCATAAGTGTCTGAAAAAGGACTTATAAATAAGTCTCTCTATTTTTTATTAAGTAAAAATCATAATTTTATTTGTTTTAATATTTATATTTCTTTTATAGGGTAATAATTTAACAATACTTACATTAACAATTACTATAAAAATAAATACAATTTTACTTAATCCCTTCACTATCAATCTCCTCACTAACAATTATCTCATTATTAATTTTCTCCATTCTGCTCTGAAAACAAACGACACCTTAGATCTTTCTAACTTTCCTGTATAAGAGCATCCGCATCAGGATCACCAAAATAACAAAAAAACTAAAATATAGCTAATAAATCATCAAATGCTCCCTCCATCAGCCTCAGCAAATTTTTTCTCAATTAACATTTTCTTAGATTTGCTACAGTACCTCAACAACTTTGTTGAGGCACTGTTCATCCGTTATATGATTTTTTATTATATTTTCTGTAGGAAAACTGAGCCAAAAACTGTAAATCGATCGTCCACCCGGATGTCCATGAGTTGCCTGTAGCAAAGAGGGAAAAATGCCGAAAATTAGCCTAACCGGTCGACCTGCCGGTTGACCGGCTGGTTGACCGGTCAACAGCAAATTTTTTTTTTTTACATTTTTTAAGAATTGTTTAGGTAGCACCTCATCAATTTAATAAAAAAAAAAGAAAGAATAACAAATACAATAACAAATTAATATTTTAATAAGATTGAGTTAGAATAGAGAGTTTGTTGCAGTGAATACTAAAAATGTGACTAGTTAAAATAGAAAAAATAAATTTTAGGTTAAATTAGCCTAAAAATTTGAAGAGCTTAATACAAATGCTCTAACCCAAGATCTAGTTTCCTTTCTCATCCCCGAATAAATGAGATGACTAAAACAAAATAAATGAAGATGACTCAAAAGTTGTATTTTAACATTTTGCATAGGAGCAAACGACCTTTTATAAACTTGAGACTTTCAAGTTAAAACATCTTTTCTCTTTTTAGTTATCGATATCTAATTATTTTAATTTTTTACATAAATATTTTATTTAAAGAATTCAAAAAAACAAACGATTCAAATTGATTTCAAAATAGGCCTACCAAATTTAAATGCTCTCTCAAATTGATATGATAGTTTGAGAGAAGCCAAACCTTACTGCATTGCAAATTATTTAAATTGTGTTTCAATCTTGAATTTGTAAAATAAAAAAAATAAAAAAAAGTAGATGAAGAAGAAACAAGGAAAAAAAACTTTTCTCTTTTGTTTTAAATATTTTTCACCTTCTTTATAAATTCAAAATCAAAAAAAAAAAAAAATATTAAATCAACAATTGTAAAATTAAATAGATAAATAAATTAAACTTTATGTGCTATTCATATCTTATCAAATGGTTTGTATCGTTTTAGCACAATGCAATAATAATAATAATAATAATAATAATAACAGCAAAAATAAATAAATTTATTTAAGTTTTCATTGGAATAAAATTTGAGAAAATTAGTAGTGTGTGAGTGAATTTCTGACCATACTGCCAACTCAGTATTCAACTGGAGAGTACTGACAGAATAGGATAAGTCCGAACGACCTGCAACAGAAAGAAGAGATTCCGGCGGTGGTTCGTCCACCCGGGGGCACTCCGATGATTAAGTCAGTAATCAAATATCTCTCAAAGATAATCAATAGTGCTTAACTCACTGTTCTGAATATAAATTGCGTACCTTAGACCTATGAGGGTGCCTCTCTTTTATAGCCAACACAATCTTAGTCCCAATAGAAGCCTAGTTTCAATGGACTTCTGCTCAGTGCTCATCGTGGACTCTCCAATAGATAAAGATAAACTCTGTAAGAGCTTTATCCTTATCCAGGCTAAAGTCCTTCCTCATTCTAGGACTCTTGTCCCTTATCCGTTTATCCCGGATTCCAATATCTTCGGAGATAACCTCGGCCTAGCCGAGATAATCTCGGCGTTACGACCAGGACACGTGGCGTCTCGGCTGACACGTTGGCGTCACCTTGGCCACGTGTTGGTACTCAGAAAATATATCCCACAACTGCCCCCTAGGTTATATTATCTCGGCATCCTGAGATGATGGAACCTATATCGTTCATGTCGACTATCTTTGCTGTATCATAATTTTACCGAGGTCATAATACACCGACTTCTCACAACCAGGTCCTATAGTCTGTCTCATTAAGGCTTCAAAATTTTTAACCAAGTTTATTCGAGTTTATTTAGCTGAGATTTTCCTATCAGCCGATGTCATTGCTTCATTAAACCAAGAACTCCAAGAGTTTTATCACGCGTATGAGCTGTCACGCAAAATAGATCATTCGTTTCTGCCACGCGTTTGTCCCTTACTGGACCGTACTAGATACACGCTTGTAAGTCGTCTCGCGTCTGCGTGCGCCGTCTAATCAATACGTCGTTCTAGGCTCATTGATGGTGTTTTGCTGCCATTCTTCGCGTTTTGATCAAAAAATCAATTTCTCTTTCTCCGTCCCTTCACTTTTGCATTCTCGTTCTCAAGCTCTCAACTCTCTCTCTCTCCAAAATACGCCATTGTTTCCAGATTTTCAAGCTCTATAACAGCTTTCATTCCTCTCCTCTGGTGAAGCTTTCATTGTCCTTTTCTGATTGTAACTGTCTCCTGACTCCGGCGTCTTCAACACCGGCTTCATTCCTCTGGTAAGCTTTTGTTCCCTCCTGGTTTCCAGTTTTTGAGAAAGCTTTACCTTATTATTTGTTGCCCTCAAGTTCTTGATTCATAAATCACGTATCTGAGCACATTTATTCTGCGATTTTGCTGTTGCCCAATTCGTGTCTTAAATACATACACACTGTTCACAAATTTGCTCACTTTTGCCACTGCTCTTGGCCTCGTACCCTTGTGCATACTTTGTTACGGTGTTCTTGATAGTTCATCACTGTTCTTGATTCTGAAACACGTTCTTGTTTTCTATTTTCTGTGTCTTTTCCAGATTCGTGCCTTCAATCTTTATTTCCATAGATCTAGGTTTGGGATTTGCTTATAGAATCCACAAATTTTTAGGGAAAATTGAAATGAATTCCCCTTAGGTTTTAGCCGAGGTCATTCAAAAACCGTCCCAAAACACTCCATTCTGAAGTCTAATACCTTCCCCTCAAGCCGATATCATGGGTATGTGGAGGCATAGGGTAGATACCCCAACCAAGTTAGAATACTTTAGGCGGGAGTTTTCCATCCCCACCGACGTCCATCTGAGGTTGGCTGGGGAGGATGACTCCATCATGCCCACGACTGGTTCTATACCCTTCTCCGTTGTAGCTTTTATTGAGTGCGGACTTAGGCTCCCACTCGACATCCTCTTCCGTGAGATAATCCACTACTATAAGTTGAACCCAATGCAGCTTGCCATCAATTCCTACCGAGTCATAAATGGTATAATAGCCTTAGCCAAACAAGAGAATGCTAGGGTTACCTTAGTCGACATTCAATACTGCTACACCATGTGTGGCATCAAAAAAGAGCAAGGTTATATTTACTACTTCAAACCGAGGTCTACAGAGTACAAAATTGTTGCCGACCTCCCAGACTCCAACAAGGGAGCTGGAGATGATTACTTCATTATCTCGGGGAACTGGGAGTTCGCTCCAAATGAGGACTTCCACCTCTACCCTCTCCCTCGAACGGTTTTTGTAGAGGGTAATGGTAACAGCCCAGTGTTTATACTTACTTGTTTTTAAAGTCTTCAATACTTCGTTTGTTTCTAATGTCTGTTTTTCTTGCAGCTCTTCCTCAGCCACCAAAAGGCTTTCGCCAGTCTTTCTTCCCCAGCAAAGACTTGAAGAAACTATTGGATTTGCCAGTCCACAAGCGGAGAGCCCCTTTGCTACTCAATTTCATCCCGACCTACAAGTCGGTACTTCCTGACGTCCCAAGGAAGCAGAAAAGCAAGTCCCCTCCTTCCACCATAACTCCATCAACAACTTCTTCATCTCGGTCGGATCAGGGTTCAACCTCAGATCCAGCAGAACAACCATCTACCTCGGCTCCACAGTTGATCCCGCCATCTCAACGCCGTCGACGACGTCAAACAGTTTTTGCCGCTGAGATGGGCCGCCAGAAAGCGGTTGCTAAGGACCTTTTGGCCAACATCCCGGCCACTGTTGACGCTGAACCAGCACCATTTCAGCCAAAGCCGAAACAAAAAAGGATAAAGGCTTAGCCAAAGGCAACGGTGACTCAGATTTGATACTGAGGATACCTTGCCAATTTCCAAATTGGCTGAGAGTGATAAGGCCTTATCTGCCACCGAGAAGAGGTCTGCCGAGGCCCAACCATCCGAATCCACAAGATCAAAGAGGTCGAGGTCATCTTCTGCGACAGCTTCGAGCTCCATGAAGTCTGACTCCCCCTGAGCCCCCCAAATCACTCTAGAGGACAGACCAGTTGGAGCTGGAGATAGTGTCGACGACATTAATGTCGGTGTCGCTCTTAGTACCGCTTTGCTTTTTCCTGGCGATCTTGACCGAAACGCCGAGATGAGCGAGTATGAAAATTTTGCTCTGATGCTCCAGCGTTCTGTTCAAGTAAGTCTTCACACTTGGTACATTTCTTTCTTTTTTATACTTAGAAAATTTTCTAACAACTTCTGTTCTGTCCATTTTTCTTCAGGCAATCCAGCACCCCACCCCTTCTCAATGCAATCTTTTGAGACAAGAAGGCGTTGGCCGATAAGACTAGGGAGGTTACTAGTCTGCAGAAGACCAATAAAAACTTGCAATAAAAAATGAAGACTTTGGCAGACTAGGCCGAGGCTGCTGTCAAAGCCAAAGACGTGGCCGAGGAAAAGGCAGATGCTGCTGATGCCATAAATAAGGTTCTTGAGGCCCAGAAAAAAAAGGCCGAAGAAAAGACGGACGAGGCCCAAAAGGAACTTCAAGACGCCTTGGCTACCAAAGCTGCTGAGGTCAAGGCCGTAGATGAAAAGGCATATGCTGAGGGGGTGGCCGATGTCACGGCGGACTACAAGTGTCAGGTGAAGTAGGCATGCAACAAGGGTTTCACCCTTGGTTGGATGGCTTTACTAAAAAAGCTTGAAATCCCCGAGGACTCCCCCCTCAGAAACACCGACGTCCTCGCCCTGCCATTCCCCCAAACTCCAAGCCAATTCGACGACGATTCTGAGTCTGAGGAGGAGGCTTTGGTGAGGAAGTCAAAGGAACCTGTTGGGGCCAAGTCCCCTACTCAAAATGAGCAAGTCCTGGACTTGACTCAAGATGAGGAGGGTGAGGAGGTTCCCAAAGATGCTACTCTTGAGAAGGTAATGTCGGACGCGCCTATTGCCGATAAGAGCCTCGACCAAGCCCTCCAGGAAATGGATGCCGAGCTCGCGGCTGAAAAGACAGCCGACATGTCTTCTCAGCAATCTTCCGAGCTCCAGACCCAACCTGCTAGTGGCGCTGAAGAATCTTAGCTTGATGCTCTTTTTCTTTCTCTGGAACAATGTAAGCACTTCATGTGGCCGATGTGCCTTCTTTTGAATATAAATACAACTTTCTCTTTTGAATGTTTGTATCTTTGTCCTCCTTTTACTGTTCTGTATGACTCTCATACTTAGAATATTTCTGCATATCTTTAATGTACACCTTAACTGTGTAATCTTCTCGGGGTGAAATACCTCGGTTCTGCCCATCAACGGTTTACATCGGCAAGTACATAAGTACTCACTTTAATACTGTCACGACCCAAACCCGCCCCTATGGGTTTAGCATCGCAACCGGCCAGTAATCTGTGATTATCGAAGGCCTGCTTAACAGTAATGACAGTAAGACAGAGTAAAGGGGCTAGCGGAAGCCAAAACAGTAAATAAAAGATGTCTAATGAGCTGTGACAATCTGGATGCAAAAAGACTTTTTATAAACATGCCACATTGGTAACCAAAACATATGTACGTGCGACATATACACAAACATCCATGTTAGGGACCAAATCCCTAACTATAACCGTACGGTCAAGTCTTAACCATTTATTACAGAATAGAGGCAAAAGGGAGAATCTAAAATACCCCAAAACAGCCTTGGCTTTAACGCATTCGGAACCTCGAGGTGAGGCACAATGGTTGGCTTTGACAAAACGGGAGCTTAGCTTGACGCTCCTAGCTTCGGTCCGGTGCCTGGACACCTACATTTAAATATAAACAGTGAGGTAAAGCCCAGTAAATAACATATGCGTAAAGGGGTTAAGAATGAATGTCCTTTCAGTAATCAAAACAGTCCATTGTATCAGTAAATCAGTTATTCAACCAGTGCCTTATATTTCATGCCATAACAGTCATTTAGAAAACATAATAGTCATATGTGATACATCCAATAACAAAGCAGTACAGTAGGTCTTAATAGACCGAATAGTCAATTGATGGCCATCATAACAGTAAACAGTAGCAGTTCCAAACATGGGAACCGACAGAGATCTCTGTGACAGTAGCAGTAATAGTACAGTAACATTAAATTGCTATGGATGCCACGCATACAGTTTACAAATAGGACAAACATTCATTCATTAAACAATAACGTTTCAGTAAGCAGAACAGTTGATCATTCAGAAAATAATCATAATTGAACATATCTTTACAACATTATTACTCACAGAGCACTTGGCTATAGACAAGCTAACGAGCGCCCTCGGATGCCAATCCTACAAAGTAACAGAACGAACACACATTCGGGATTAATAACTTAGCCCCTAACTATACTTGGTGTGGTTCTATAACATTATCCTCATTAAGATGCCTTAAAATTGGCCTAGGAATGCCTAGGATGGAATGAGGATGCGAAAATGTACTTTAAAACATTTTTCAAATTTTTGCTGAAATAGGGGTCTCGCTCGAGTGTGGCTTTCTACGCTCGAGCGAGCGTGCCAAAATAGAGGGGTCGCTCGAGCGTGGACTTCCTCGCTCGAGCGGTCTGTAAAAATACAAAAAGTGCTGGATGTTGAAAATCCCCGCTTGACGCTCGCTCGATGCTCGCTCGAGCGTGAGACACAGCTCTTCGCTCGAGCGTAGGTCTCGTAGCTCGAGTGTGTGTCTGCGTGCACCAAAAACCTGAGAGCTTGCAATCTACGCTCGAGTGGAGCTCCGAACAAAAGATGGTCGCTCGAGCATGGAATCCTTCGCTCGAGTGTGGAAGCCAAAATCTGGAATTTCCATATTTGCCTCCCAAGCTCAAACCAAGCATTCAACACATCAAAACTCAACCTTTTGGGCCCATTTTCTGGAAAACACTTGAAAACCAACAATATAACATGTTTTGAAGATCAATTTTGTAAGATCAAGCCCAAAGGTAAGCCAATTGAACACCAATTTCAAAGAAACTTCAAGAACAATGCAAGAACATTACATGCAAGTGTTCTAATGAATTCCAATGCTCCAAAACATGACCAAATGCAAGATTGAGCTCAAAACTATGGTGAATTCATGGACTACAACGAAAATGTGGACACGCATGTGGAAATTCTTATGAAAACAACCTCAAAATGCTAGAGTATGTACATGCATGCATGAATCTATTCTCAATTCAACTCTTTAAATTAATTCATGACTCATAATCACTAATTTACCATGAACCATGCAAGAAATAACTTAAATACACAATTAAGAAGATGATTTTCCTACCTTAGGCCTTGAATTCTAGGTGTGGAAGCTCAAATATGCGAATTCCCTTCAATTCTTCTAAGTTCAAGCAAAATCCTTCTTGAAGAACTCAATTTCTCTCACTCTCCCTTTCTCACTCGGTTTGGTCTCAAGAAGATGAGCAAATGATGTATTAAAATGATGTAAAGTGAAGGATAGGTGGTCTAGAATCAAGCCACTTAGTGGCAAAAGTGCAAATATCTCAAACCAATGTATTCTAACATTATTTAATCTAATTTAATCATTCCAAGTCAAATTTTAATTGAACCTACCATGAAATCACATAAATTCTAACTAGCACATATCACTAATCAATTTCTGATTCGGCCGCCGATAAGGCCTTCAATTTGCGGTTCGAAATTAAAATATGAACAGATCATTTAACGGCAAACAAATAGAAATGCAACTAATGCAACACATTTATATAAACAGATCAGGATTTCATTCTAATCAGTTACTTATCATACTTAATCACAGATTAGCACTAATCAGAAGTGAGGGTTGTCACAAATACAACCTTGGCCTTTACTTGTAAATTTTTTTCACAATTTTCAACAAGTGTTTGACATGATCTCGGTTTAACTTCAACTTGTAAATTTTTCACAAATTTTAACAAGTGTTAAACATGATCTCAGTTTAACTTCAACTTGCAAATTTTTCACAAATTTCAACAAGTGTTAAACATGATCTTGGTTTAATTTCAACTTGTAAATTTTTCTCAAATTTCAACAAGTGTTAAACATGATCTCGGTTTAACTTCAACTTGTAAATTTTTTACAAATTTCAACAAGTGTTAAACATGTTCTCCAGGAACCATTTTCGAACTCTCTGCCCCCTAATATGAACTTAAGTTCCACTTGGGTTCTCATTATGTATGTATCTCATAGACATCGTCAATTATCTTATCAATCATAAGTGTACAAAAAACAAGCTAAAACTTTATTTATTACTTCGGCAAATAACAAAGGACAGGAAAGTCTAATGATAAAAAAATTTAAGATTGCAAGTATTCCAAGGCCTTGGCAACTCTTTGCTCTCATTATCTTCAAGCCGATATGCCCCATTGCCCAATACCGAGATGATTCTATAGGGTCCCTCCCAATTTGGGCCAAGCTTGCCCTCTCTGGGATCCTTCTTGTTGCCGACAACTTTTCTCAAGACGAGGTCACCGATTTGAAACTCTCTTGGGTTGACCTTCTTATTATAAGCCCTGGCAAGCTGCTGCTGGTATGCCGCCTGCTGGATTGTAGCTCTCTCATTTCTTTCTTCCAGCAGATCCAGATCTCGGGCTAATAATACATTATTAGTCCCGTTCTCTACTCTCTGGGTTCTGATCCCTGGGATGCCGACTTCCAGAGGAATGACTGCTTCTGTGCCATAAGCCATGGCAAATGGGGATTTCCCAGTTGATCTTCTCGGCGTAGTCCGATATTCCCAGAGTACACTTGGCAGTTCATCCACCCATTTTCCCTTTGCTGCTTGCAGCCTCTTCTTAATCCCATCCAAGATGACTTTGTTGGATGCTTTTGCTTATCCATTGTTTTGAGGAAAACTCGAAGTGGAAAAATAGTTCTTGATTTTGAACTTTGCACAGAAGCTCTTAATTAGCTTACTATCAAACTGTGTTCCAATGTCTGCAACTAGTGCTCTTGGGATCCCAAACCTGGTGATGATGTTCTTCCATATGAAGCTCTTCACATTCACGTCTCGAATCTTGGCAAGGGGTTCAGCTTCTATCCATTTGGTGAAGTAATCTGTTGCTACTAGCAGGTACTTCCTTTGCCCAGTTGCTTGGGGTAGTTTTCCAACGAGGTTCATGCCCCATTGGGCAAACGGCCAAGGAATGGATACTGGGTTTAGGTCTGCGGCTGGTTGGTGTATCAGGGATGCAAACCTTTGGCACTTTTCACACTTCTTGACATAGGCTTCTGCATCTTTCTGCATGTAGGGCCACCAATACCCCTGGGTGATGGCCCTATCGGCAAGTGATCTGCCCCCAGCGTGGCTTCCATATATTCCTTCATGTATTTCGTACAGAAAATCTTTAATTTGTGAAGGATGTACACACCTCAAAAGGGGTCCAGTGAAGGATCTTCTGTAGAGATGTCCCTCTGCTGTCAGACTGAATCTTGCCGATTTCAATCTGATCTTATGTGCCTCTTTGTGATCATCTGGCAATTTTCCTTCTTTCAGGAATGTTATTATTGCGTCCATCCAGTTTGGTCCCATGTCCACACACATTGCTTCACGCTCTGTGGTCAGTGGTTCGATGCTCGGACCCGACAAGTAGTCGACCATTATCGTCATTGCCTTCCCAGGTTGTATTACGCTAGCCAGGTTGGCCAGGGCATCGGCGTGACTGTTATCATCTCGGCTAACCTGCTGTAGTCGACAATTCTGAAACAAGGCCACTAATCTGCCTACTTCCTTTGCGTATGCCGACATACGTTCATCTCGGGTTGCGAACTCGCCTGTTGTCTGGTTGACTATGAGCTGAGAGTCACAAAAGACTATCACTTCATCTGCTTCTACTGCTACTACCAGTTTTAGTCCTACGATCAGTGCTTCATACTCTGCTTCATTGTTTGATGCTTTGAACCCCAAACGAATGAATTGTTCTAGTATCTATCCATCTGGAGATACCAGTACTACTCCTGCCCCCGCTCCTTGTCGGTTTGAACTCCCATTAACAAACAGTCGAAAGGAGTCGCCGATGTAAATGCTGCAGGGCCTAAGTTTTTCTTCTTTCCTTTGTTCTGTTGCCTTCGGTTGGGCTCCTCTTTGCTCATTTGGACATCGTTCACCTCGACTCAACGGAGCCCGATGTACGATGGCTCCTGGAGTGAATTTGGCCACAAAGTTGGCCAAGACTTGGCCTTTGATTGCTGTTCTGGGTCTGTATTCCAGGTTATACTGGCCCAAGGCTACTGCCCATCTGGTTATTCTGCCTGTCAGATCTCCCTGTTGCAACAGGGACTTCAAAGGATGTTCAGTTAGCACCACAATTTTGTGGACTTGAAAGTAATAGTTCAGCTTCTTTGAAGCCATTACTAATGCCAGCGCCAACTTCTCTAGGGGTAAATACCTGGTTTCTGCATCAGCTAGGGTTTTGCTTACATAGTAAACAGCCTTTTGCTCCCATTTTTCTTTTCGGATTACTACTGCGCTTACCGCGTGCTTTGAAACTGCTAAGTACAGGAACAACTCCTCTCCAGGTTCTGGATTTGAGAGAACTGGAGCCGTGGTCAAATACTTCTTTAAGTCGGCTAGGGCGACTTCGCACTCTTCTGTCCATAAGAAGTTTGTGGCCTTCTTCACTAAGCTGAAGAAGGGTTTGCATTTGTCAGAGCTTCTATTTATGAACCTGTTCAGGGCTGCAGCCCTTCCAGTCAGCATCTACACCTGTTTTGCCGACATCGGACTCTTCAACTCTAGGATGGCCTTAATCTGATCTAGGCTGGCCTCAATGCCCTTTCTTGTCACCAGGTATCCCAAAAACTTACCAGATCCAACTCCAAATGCACACTTCGATGCATTGAGTCGGAGCCGATATGTTTTAAGGATGTCACAGACTGCTTTTAGGTCGGCCAGATGACCTTCAGGTTCCTTGGTCTTCACGACCATGTTATCGATGTAAACTTCCACTGTTCTGCCAATTAGATGTTTGAACATCTTGGTTACTAATCTCTGGTAAGTTGCTCTGGCGTTTTTCAATCCAAAAGGCATTACTCTACAGCAATACAGCCAAAAGGCATTACTCTACAGCAATACAGCCCTTTTGGGGTGATAAACGCGGTCTTCTCCTTATCTGGCGGATCCATTGCTATTTGATGGTACCCCCTATAGGTATCCAGGAAGCTCATTCTTCCATGCCCTGAAGTGACATCCACCAGTTGGTCAATCTTGGGTAAAGGAAAACTGTCTTTGGGATAGGCCTTGTTTAGGCTGGTAAAGTCCACGCAGACCCTCCATTTACCATTCTTTTTCTTCACCACCACTGTGTTCGATAGCCATGTCGGGTAATTTACCTCTCGAATGGCTCAGGCCTCTAGAAGTTTGTCTACTTCCTCTTCCACTGCCTCAACATACATCAACGTCAGTCTTCTTGCCCATTGGATTACAGGCTTGGCCGACCTGTCGACGTTCAGTTTATGGCAAGTGACCTCGGGGTCAATGCTTGGCATTTTGTAAGGTGTCCAAGCAAATACTTCAATGTTTACTCTCAAGAAAGCCTCCAGTTCTTTTTCCTCTTCTTCGGCTAAGCCTGAGCCGAGAAGGAAGAAACGTTCTTCATCCCCCTGCTGGATGAGGATTTTCTTTAGGGCTTATTCACTCTTCTCGGCTGGCTCCTTGCCGATGTCCTCTAGGACCTCCACGTCATCATCTTCGATCTTTGCCTTTTCTGGTTCTCGTATGCTGCAGGTGGATTTCATTGCTGCCATGGAGCAGTTCTTTGCCTATAGTTGATCCCCTCTGACCTCTTCTATCCCATGCTCTGTTGGGAACCGCAGTAGCTGATGCAATGTTGAGGAAACAACCCCCATTGCATGCAACCATGGCCTTCCCAAGATAATATTGTAAGGGGAGGGTGTGTCGATTACAGTGAACTCTGTCTTTATCTTCTTGGTGCCAGCCTGCACTTCCAAGCTTATTGTGCCCAGCGGCCATGTCAGCTTTCCATTGAACCCGACCATTGGGCCATTGGATTGCTCCATATCGTCAGGGTGAAGGCCCAGCTCTTTGTAACATTTGACATACATGATGTCACAAGAGCTGCCTTGGTCAATTAGGATGCGCTTCACTTGGCACTCCCCAACCTGGAGGGATACTACCAAGGCATCGTTGTGCGGATGTTGTACCATCTCAAGGTCGGCTTCAGTGAAGGACACCACCGGTCCCTGGAACTCCTCGGCCTGAGGACTTTTCTGCCGAACCTGGTACACATGCTGCAAGTGCTTTACCTTGTGGGTCTCCCCCCGTATTTCGTTTTCGTTGACCTTCAAGTGAATTACATTAACTACACGAGGTCCGCCTGCCTGTGATTGCTGTGCTGGGAGAGGTGGAGCTGCTGGTGCCTGAGGAAGTCTTGCTTACTCCTCCCTTGTCCTGGCTTCATCTACAAGGTTCCTCAAATGGCCTTGTCTTACCAGGTCTTCTAGGTGTGACTTCAGGGCTCTGCAACCCAAGTCAGATGCCCATCTTCATTATAGTAAGCACAATGCTTTCCAAGGCTTCTTCCCATAAACTCTCCTTGTACCCTGGCTGGTGCTCTGAAGTAGGGTTGGGTTCAGATTTTATCCAGGACTTTGTGAATTGGGATTCGGGACAGTTGTGACTGCCTGAGCAGTTTTCAATCCTATCTCTTGTTTGTTGGGTCTGTTGTTACCTCGGACTCGCTTCGGCGAGCCATTTGCTTTCTCTTGCTTGGTCGCCTTAATTCCTAGCGTGTCTTCCTCGGCTCTGGCATATTTCTCAATTATGGCCATAAGCTCTTCCATGTTTTTTGGCAATGTCTTTGCCAATGACTTTCGTAGTGCACAATCATCTTTTAGGCCGTTCTTGAAAAACACGATCGCCACCTCTTGGTTGCATTCGGGTATTCGGTTAAACACCTCATAATACCTTTTTGCGTAGGCCCTAAGGCCTTCATCCTCACTGATTCTCAGAGCCATCAGGGCGTCCACCCTTAATGGCTGTAGTTTGTTTGTCACGAACCTGGCCACGAACATCTCGGTCAGGCCTTCCTAGGTTTTCACACTTCCGTTTGGCAACTTGTGAAACCAATCTGATGCAATTTCCCCGAAGGATGAGGGGAACACCTTGCAAAGCAATGGTTCGTTTCCAGTGTATAGTGCCATCGAGTTCAGGTATAAATCGACGTGAAAGTTGGGGTCCGACTTACCATCGTATATCTAGAACCTCGGCATACTGAATCTCTTCAGGGCCTCAACCTTGTCTAACTCTACCGAGAATAGTGTTCTCGGTTTAACTGGGGAGGTTACCTCGGCATGCTCTTGCTTCCTCTTGAGGTAATCTCTCAAGTCCTCTTTGGTCTGCCCAGGAGCTCGGCTATCTCCTGATTTCAGTCTTTTAGGTGCACTACTTTCAGTTTCGTTGTGAGCCCTTTTTGACCTTTCTCCATTGGTCACATCGAAGCACAACTCCTGCCTTTGAACATGCCGATATTCTCTGGGGTCTGCCTCCTTGGTGCGATGTGTCCATCGAGATTCTTTCCTTCTTGGCTCTCCTCGCCCGACCTCCCTTGAAGGTCGATGAGAGTGTCTTTCACTCCTGGCGTGCTGGGGGGCTACATGGATTGTTTTCTGCCCTCCTTTCTGGGCATTGGCTGCTGGAATCGGTGTGTCTGCAGCGGGAACGGTGGCTGCATAACGTTATTCTGCATCATGAAATTGACCATTGTTTGCAGGTCCGCCAATTTGTTCGCCATGGTCTTTACCTCATCGTCCCTCCGCAGGCATCTTTCTTTCCATACCTGGAGGTCGTTTTCGTTGTAATACCCGCTTTGGTCTGTTTTCTTTGGTATGTCGCCTTCCTGGCCGACGTCCTTCCCTCCGTGATTCTGGTCACGAGTTTTTTCGTTACAATTGCCTTTTTCGATGTCAAGGTTAATAGGTCTCCCACTCTCAGTAGGAGTGTTATCCCAAATCTTCTCTTTCTGTCCGTTGGCTATCTATTCTCATTTCTTTCCCACAGACGGTGCCAAATTGTGTGAGTGAATTTTTGACCACACTGCCAACTCAGTATTCAACTGGAGAGCACTGGTAGAATAGGATAAGCCCGAACGACCTACAACAGAAAGAAGAGATTCCGGCGGTGGTTTATCCACCCAGGGGCACTCCGATGATTAAGTCAATAATCAAATATCTCTCAAAGATAATCAATAGTGCTTAACTCACTGTTCTGAATATAAATTGCGTACCTTAGACCCATAGGGGTGCCTCTCTTTTATAGCCAATACAATCCTAGTCCCAATAGAAGCCTAGCTTCAATGGACTTCTGTTCAGTGCTCATCCTGGACTCTCCAATAGATAAAGATAAACTCCCTAAGAGCTTTATCCTTATCCGGGCTGAAGTCCTTCCTCATTCTAGGACTCTTGTCCCTTATCCGCTTATCCCGGATTCCGATATCTTCGAAGATAACCTCGGCTTAGCCGAGATGATCTCGGCGTCACGACCAAGACATGTGGCGTCTCGGCTGACACGTCGGCGTCACATTGACCACGTGTTGGTACTTAGAAAATATATCCCCACAAGTAGGTATTTTTAAAATTTTATTGTTTTGTTACCTATTAAAAATGAATGTGTTAAGTAATTTTACTTTTGTATTATTTTCTTTCCTTTCAAAATCCAAATATAGTTAGGCTTCGTTTGGCAAGAGCTTTTTTGGCTATTTTAACCACAAAAGACAAAATAGGCTATTTTAGCCACAACAAACAAAACATCACATTCAACCCATAATCATTACACTCTTCTCTCACAAAAAAAGTCAAAAAAGTCAAAAAGCCAAAAAGTCCTTCCCAAACCAAACTTTTAACCCAAGCTAAAATAGCAAAAAAAGTCAAAAAGCCAACCACTTTCCAAACGGAGGCTTAGCTGGAAGTATGGGACACTTAGGATTCTTTTGAAAAATGACTTCTTCTTCTTTTTTTCTTTTTTTTGGGGGGTTTAAAATACGAGATGAAAGTATAGAAAGTGTATAGGAATTATTTTTAAATTTTACAAAAACACGTACAAAAAGTAAAAAATAACAAAAAAGAATCTTTAACTTTTTTGTATAATTTTTTAATTTTTTAATTAAAATATTAATAAACCATACCAACCCTTAGATGTCATTGCATTTGCATGTTTAGTTTTTGGAACCATTATCTTATTTTCGTAGTCAAATATTTGGGAAAGTGACTACTTAGCCCCTAAAAATTCAGGAAAAGCCCTAATAAATAATCAATCAAACAGACCAATATAAAAAATAAAATAAGTTATGCTTGAATCTTGTATTGATTGAGGTAAAGAAATATAAAATATAAGAAAATAAAATAATTGGTCCAGTTATGTTATGTTATGATGAAAATAAAATGAATAGTTTTTGTTACAAGATGTTACTTATCACCTAACCAATTAATTAGTTATGGAATATTTATTTGAGCAAGATTAAACAAAGTTAGACTCTTGTCAAAGAATTCTCACACCTTATTATTAGGAGGTTAGAGATTCAACTATTTCACACTGGACCAAGTTTAGGCCCGATTATGCTACATAACAACAAATGGGGTAGTGGCTTAAGCCTAGCCCATTTTGTAATTAGGCCTACTTTTATTTTCCTGATTCTAAAATTTGAAAAGAAAAAGAAAAAGAAAAAGAAAAGTGAATTACAAATTTACAGTAAATCCCCTTAAATTATGACTCATTTATATTTTATTCTTTTGAATTTCAAAACTCAATAGTTAACCTACTTAAAGTATTATCTTATTATAGTTAACTTTTTTTGTTAAAATTCTATTAGAAATTTTCAAAAAATCAAATCATGTGTATATCACATAACACATTTATTAAGTTTTTAGAGTAGTAACGCCTATATTTAGTGATTTAGTTTGTAGTTTGCTATTAAGATAAAAGAGATAAAATGCAAATAAAATCAGCAGATAAGAATATTATTATATTAAAACAATAATACTATAAGTAAATAAGTTTGATTAATAAGATCGACCCGTTAGTCTTCCTTTTCACACATTATTTTTTTTCCAAGAAAAACTAGATCCCATACCTTAGCCATAGTCATCCACATCCCACATCTAATTATGAAATCGATTTAAATTTTTTTTATGACCTAAATACATTGACATAAATAATAAGAAGAAGAAGAAGAGTAAATTACAAATACATCCCTGAGTTTTACTTAAAATAAGGATTATCCTTTGTGGTTTGAAAAATTATAAATATCTCCATTGTCAAAATTTTTTATTTAAGATAATTAACTAAAAAAAATGAAATTCCTAACAACTCTCCTATACAATAATAAAATTACTTGAATTATTAATTAAAATATATTTCTGATATCATTAAGGGTGATGCACCAATAAATCCCATATTTAGAACTTATACACTAATTAGTCCCAGATTTATTCTTATGAACTGAACAGTCCCATGCAAAGGGTAATTACCATTGTGGACATATACATTGTGCCTCTTATTATTTTGAGGAATGGGCAAATTTGGTAATGTTGTAATGTGAAATTACGGAAAAAGTGCAGCAGTTTGTTGTGATGTTGCACTAGTCGTTCCATATTCGGCGGTGGTGAGGTTTGATTTGAAGGAAATATTTGGGGTTTTGATAAGGAAATCTACATTCAGAATTGGAAAAGCCGAATCTGTTAGGGGCGAGGTAGCAGTACATTACGGAAACCCTAATCTAGAGATATTTGTCAACGTCGCGGTGGTGACGTTCAGTGGGAATACATTGGATTGAAGCGTATAGGCGTCCAACGCTTCGATATCGGGCGGCGATTGCGTTAAGCTTCACTGCGGATTGGAAGACGGTGGTTCGTGAGGGCACGTCTGAGAATGACAGCGAGAAGTGGAGGTTTGTTTATGTTGGCCATTTTGTTTTCGATTGATTACATTGTTTTGTTGTGTACGGGTAACGTTGTTTCGGTGTCGTAATGTTACTGTTGTTGTTTTGGTTTTGTAGAGGGTTTGTGGTGTTTATGTTGGTCGTTTTTGTTTGAAAGTGGGTGTGGGTATTGGTGGGTGTTTGTGGGATGTTATATGTGGGTGTTTAACTGTGTTTGGGTGTGATGTGTTGGGTGATGTTGTGTTGGGTGATGTTAATGTGTATGGGTTCATGACGTTTTCATTTATGCGAATGTAACATTGTGTGGTGTACATGTTTTGTTCTAAACAATTTTTGGTTGATGGGTACGATGTGGGTGTGTTTGATGTGTAGGCATTGTTACTCTGTATTTGTGCATGCTGCTGTTGCATTTTGGGGTGTGAATGGGTTTTGTATACGGCGTTGGGGATTACGTTGGAGGGGGACGGTAATGTTGGGGACTCTGGTTTTTTGTGATGTGTGCTTTTAGTGTCGATGTCACATTGTATCATGTAGTTGTTATGGTCTGGTAAGTTTGGGCCGGTGATGTTAATCTGTTTGGATTCATGATGTTTTTAAATATGTGAATGTAACACTATGTGGGGAACATGTTTTGTTATGGAAAATATTGCTTGTTCGGTACGATGTGGGTGTGTTTGCTGTGTAGGGAATGTTACTCTGTATGTGTGCATGCTGTCGTTGCATTTTGGGGTGTGAATGGGTTTTGGGTATGGTGTTGGGGACCCTGTTGTGTGTGATGTTGACGTTAGTGTGAATGGTACATTGTAGAATGTTTTCGTTTCATTACGTGGTCAATGTTAATGTGGAACTTGTAATGGTGATGTCGAATAGGGCAATTTAACAATGTTGAGTTTACGTGTTTTGTTGCTTGAAATGTGGCTTGTTTCATCTGTTAGTGATGTTTGTTATTTTGTGCAGGTGTGATTTTGAGGCAGTCGCCGCGGAAAAAAAATGCTGCTGTGGGACGTGACGTAGCTGTTTCTGATTTTACGTCAGAACCGAAAATTGTGAAAAAACAGGGGAAGCTGCCGGTAAAGGTGAAAAGCAAGAATGTCCATGCAATGAAGAAAATGGTTGTTGACACCGCACGTCTTGCATATCGTTCTAACATTAACGGGGTTATCAAAACTGTGTTGGAAATGAAATTGCAAGAAGGTCATGAACGAGAATTGCGAAGAACGCCATTTTGGGCAATGATCAATTCCATTCGCAGATTGAATTTGTCCCCGAATGCATATAAGAAATGCGATGAGACAGTGTTCCGAATACTACAGACATACAATCCGGATGATGAAAAATTCTACATTGGGGGGAAAGGCGTTCCGTTGCGTCGAAGTGATGTGCGACTTGTTTTTGGAATTCAGTGCGGCGTTGACCAGCTTGATTTAGCGCACGGGTCGAGACCACCGTCTGATTTTATTCAACGTCGCAGCGATGTTGTGGGGAGGATATTGTGTAAAAAAATTAAGGAACTACTGGATGATGCATTACTGGGGGACAATCGTAGTGACGAGGAAGACGTTGCAAAGCTGTTGTCTTTATATATATGTGCAAAGCTGTTTTTCACGACGACGGGAGAGTCTATTGGATGGGCGTTTGTCCAAGTTATTGACAAACTAAGTACGATACAGTTGTATGATTGGACAGCTGCAATACGTGCCGCGTTAATTGCGTCACTCAACGAGTTTCATCATCGGTCGGAAAGGGTAACCGGATGTGTTGTCCTTTTACTTGTAAGTCAAATTTGTCTTTTTTTTGTTTGTAATGTTATGTTAATGGTGTAGCTGGCAGTGTTGTAGTTGTTGTTAGTATGTGATGTTATTGCGTGTGTTTATTGATGTGATGCAGTTTTTTATTTGTGAGCACACCAACATCATCGAGCCAGAAAGATACAGTGTTCTACCAAGGTTCTGCAGATGGAACATTGCAAATTTGACTGCGAAAATGAAAGGGATCGACTTGACGAGTGGAAGACAATTTGAGGTATGACGTAGTAGGCTGTTCCGTATGGTTTTATTGGTTGGTATATGTTGGGTTGATTAACAATTTCGTAACCTGTTTCTGCAGGTAAGGTGCGGCAAACTGGATGGGGCAATTCTTGAACGGTACAAAGTAGGCACGACATTGCTTAGTAGTGAATGTTGGAGGACAGAACGTAAAGTGCTAGACGTTGATCCATTATCGGTAAATGTTGGTGTGCCACGGTCAGACATGCGTGATGATGTTGTAGAGGCAAGTTTTAACTGTTGGCAAGTGGACTCATCTCCAGCGGTCCATGTTCAGGAAGGTGGAATGCCTGATGAGGGGAACACAGCAGAAGGAGGCTGCAAGTTTGTTGCAAATCGTGGATTAGGCGCGGTTGTACAAAATGAAGGCTGGCCAGTACTGTTCCCAGATCTGCTGGATTTGTCAGCCACGCAACCAGCTAAAGATGCAGATGCAGAGACAGTCAGTGGTAGCAAGAAAATGAATGATGCGCGTGAAAGAGTAGCAGAGTTGGAGAAGGAATTGAAAGAGAAATCTGAACGTGTGCGTGAGCTTGAATGTAAGGTTACGAGCATGGAGCGAGCGTTTGCTTCACAAGCTGCAACTTTGTGTATGGGGTTCGATAATGTCATAAGTTTGAAGGATGCCGAAATTGCACGTTTGAATGCCCTTGTCACGGAGATGAAAACAACAATAGCACGGTTGGAGGACCAGGTTGACGAGTACGGGGTGCACGAGGTGACACAACTTACTAGGAACACAAGCAAAAGTCAGGGGATAGCAACAGCCTCGCAGGGTGGGTCTGAGTGCAGTGCGCAGTGTTGCACTGAGAAGAAGACTGATGGCCCGGTGGATGAAACGTCCAATGTCGTTGGTAAAAGCTGTGATTTGAATGAATCGGATAAAGTCGCTGTAGATGTTGGTAGTAGCGGTGTTGGTGGGCATGTTGTGTTGGTGGGAAAAAGTGGTGGTGTTGTGAATCCAGGGTTGCCGTTACGTGGCGGGGTACTGACTGAGAAGGCAGAAGAAGGTAAATGCAGTTTTGATTGCACAATTAATGCAGCCGCAGCGGTAAACAGTTCAAACATTACGCATGTTCTTGACAAGCCAGGCAGCGGTGTGGTGGACAGGGTAATAGATTTTGTGAATATTGAGGAACTAAACATTACATCGTTGGTGAGGCGTGTGAAGAGCAAAGCCATGCGGGAGTGGAGGTTACAAGATTATGAATATCCTGGGATGGTGAAGCGTTGCAAGCAGTCAAGAGATGAGGGCAACGTAGGGAAAAACGCAGCAGAAGGTGTAATTAACATTGAAGACGACGTGGCTGGGCGTAAAACATGGGCTGGTTTTGGAATGAAAAATCGTTATCCAGTTTGGAAATTGTTGGTAGAAGATTAACAAAAATTGCTGGAGGTGGTGTACACATTTGAAGGGGACGGGTAACGTACTTGTTTGATATTTTATTTGCTGTGGTCTTCTGTGCAATTGGTTGTTGCATTAGAATTGTACTCACGTAATTGTAATGTGGTGTAGAGCTGTGATATGGAGTGCAGCTGACTATGGTGTGCATGTTAATTTCAAAGATATCCAGTCACTTGTGCATGGAGGGTCGACTGCTGGAATGTAAGTGTCATGTGCTTCTGTCAATATGAGAATGTCACCACTTAGAAGAAATGGGATGGGTTTCGTTTACGAATATATTGGTATGCGCATTGTTATGTAACTATAATGTAATTGAAGCATGTTAATAATTTGTGTTGCTAGGTGATTGATGCGTACGCTGAAATTCTAAAAAGTTTACAGAATTTGTCGGCTGGTAATTCTGCTAATTTCTGCAAATCGTACTTCCACAGCAGTGTGTGTTCGGTATGTGTGTGCCGTTATTTGTAGCGTTACAGTGGTTGTTATTTGTGTCTACATGTATAATTTTAATAGGGCAGAGATTTGTTTGTTTATGTTTGTATGATTGTTTCGTATTTCTATGTAGGACATGATGAGGAACCGAAGTATAATGTCCAAGGACAGTTACCTGAAAGTGCACGTCAAAGCAGCAGCTGGGTGCAGATACATTCACTACCCTATTTACCATGCGAATCATTGGACGACAATGGTGTACGATTCAGACTCTGGAACGTGGACGCACTACAATTCAATCAAAACGCGCAGAGGCAGCCGAGATGATCATTTCGCAGAGGCAGTGAAAGTGGTAAGTATAATTGAATTGTAATTACATGTATGTGTCTGCTGTGTGTTCGTTGCATATGACGTGGTAAGGTGTGTTTAGTGTGATTGATTGGGTAATGTTACGTGACACAGAAACAGTAGGTGGTCAACTACACAAATCGGGTGCGAGGAAAAGTGCAATTGGTTGGCGGTGCGACGTCAGAAAACATCGACGGACCATTACAGGCTTTGGGTAATTGTCCTCAACAACACCCGGAATCGTACGTTCATATTTGGAATGCAGTTTAAATTTGTTCAAATGTATGTTAAGTTTTGTATTTCGTTTGGTAATGTTTAGTAACGTGTTCACGTGTTGGCAATTGGCAGCCCGGACTGCGCGATTATGGTATGCTTCATAATGCGGCAGTACGCAAACAACGTGGAGATTGAAGGTTCTATGGATGGGATGACAGCCAATGCGTTTAGAGCAGAGATGGTTAAGGCTTTCATCAATGATCCGCATAGAGGACTCCGAAATCGCCCTTTGCCCTGACTGTATTGGTGGAATTTCGTAAAGTAGTTGCAGTTTTTGTTATGTTTTTTTCGTTGAACGTAGATATGGTTTTTTTGATGTGGTAGTGTTTTGTGAATGGTAAAGTAGATTTTTGAATGCTATTACAAAATAACGTATAAAAACGTACAGCTACGTTGGAAAAATGGGCCAGTACTATTATGGTTTTTTGTTTGCCAGGGTTGATAATGGTCATAAATTTTTTTTGTTTCTTTACATTTTGTTTGTGAATGACGTTATCTGTCTGTTTGACATATTTGTAATGTGTGTGTGTTCGATATGGTTAACAGTGACTGTGTTTCGATTTGGGGTAATGTGTACGTAGGATGGCGGAATGGTGGTGGAGTTTAGGGTGGAAGTGTGTTGTGAATGGTCAATTAACTGTGTGAATGTTATTACATAGAAGTTAAGCGAAAACGTACAGCAATGTTCGAAGAACAGGGGGTCTAACCTGTATGTTGTTTTGCCTGGTAGGGTTATTAATGAACATTAATTTTGTGTGTTGCACTACATTGTTTATGTTGATGATGTTGTGTATTGGTTTTGCGTATGAGTAATGTGGATGATGTTGTGTCTGTGTTGGGTAAGGGAGACAGTAATTATTGTGGTTGCGTTTGTGGTAATGTGTGTGTTTGATGTCGTGTTGGCAGTGTAGTTTAATGTGTAGTTGTTCATGTAGCTGTAGTATGATTGAGGTTGAGTGTGGTGTTGAATTTGTTAAGTTCTTTCATTTGGACGACATTGGCAGGGCCGTAATGAGAACTAACGTCGTTCGTATCGTGTAATGAGAAATGACGTTGTTCGTATGGAGTTACATGACTGTATATGTGAAGGACGTAATGTCAAGTGAATTAAGAGTAATAGGTTTTCTGAACGATTGTTGTATGCAGCGTGGTAATCTTGTTTACGTAGGGAATGGTGTTGAATTTAGAAATTTGAAGTGGGGGATGCTACGTTGATGTTAAGAGGGCTTTGATTCGAAGTATGTGTGTAGTTGTTGGTGGGAAAGATTTGCTTGTAAACAGTGTTGTTGTTAACGTGATGCGTAATGCATGTCATTTTCATGTGATCAGTGACCACCACGAATACCCATTAAACTGCTTTTAACATACTAATGTGTTAGAATTGGTTGTAACAGTAGAAGGGCAGTATGCGTCATAGGTTTGGGTGAGGGTAATAAATGTTGTTGTGTAATGCTGCTTAGCAATTTGTAAATGCAATGTGATAATTGTGTCCGGTGATGTGGCACAGTGCGACTGATATTCAGTGTGTTTAACAAGTGAAAACAAAACAACATGCGTGGTTCATATTTAGGAAGCGCATCGTAAAACCAGTGTCATAGCTGAGAATTTAAATCAACGGGAATTAATGTCGTTAAAACAATTTAAATGTACGATGTTGAATGAACTGTGAAAGTAACCCACAAACCGACAATGACAAAAAACATTTCTTGTGACATTACTAAATTGGCTCCTTGCATGTCTTCCTATTGTGGTTGCCAATCTTTCCACACTGACCACATCGGATCCGTTGCACAACCTCACCCTTGGACGGAATTCGTTTACGTTTCGGCCTCCCAGGTGGACGCTTCACCTTTGGGGGCGCTATCATTAAATCGTTGGGCGTAAATGCCGGTTTCTCCATTGTTGGAATTGGAAAAATTGTTCCGCTATACGATGCTTTGAATTCGTCAATATGATAGTACGTTTCAATAGAATCGTATATATCTCGTCCACTATTACGGAAAGCGATCACTGCATGAGAACACGGGAACCCATTAAACTGCCACTGGTAACACGAACAAGATCGCCTTTCCACATCAACCAAGACAGAGGGCTGACTGTGAACCTCATACACGTTGTCATCAGCCTGACTAACATTCCAACCCCTACTATCATTGTACACCTTGACCAATTTCTTCTCCATTTTTGGGCATAATACACCAGTCCACCCCCTTGCTTTGACTCTACGCTCAGCCATCTGTTCCATTATTTGACCCCTAACCATGTCGACCAACCTAGTAATTGGAAGATGACGCGCCTCCCGTATCCAGTTGTTAAAGGATTCAGCTGCGCTTGACCACATCTCCCCATAACGTTGCCCCCTGGAAACGGATATTACAATGGAAAACGAATTTATTTATTTTGAAAAACAAACTACGAAGCATGTTAGTGTTGGTAATGAATATGTAAAAAATGAAGCAATTAAAGTATTACACATAAGGGGTACAATGAAACTTACATGAAATACGCGTTAGCCCAGTGGGATGGATGCAAGTCTTTCAAGAAGTTTTCAATCGCAACCGGGCTACACTCTCTTAACACCTCTATTTTTTGATTAAAAGATGGTATAGTAGGCGCATATGCACATTCTCGGAGCTTCCGCATCAACCCGACCTTGCGAGATGCATTAACGTATTTCATTCGGTCTCTCAGATTCATTTGGAGATGTAACAAACAAAATGCGTGATGTGCTGAAGGGAAAATAATTGGCATGGATTGCAAAAGACCCGCATGACGATCAGATACGAACGTCAACGTATGACCGTCACCCACGACTTCTTTAAGATTCTGTAAAAACCACTCCCAATTTTGTTGATTTTCAGAATCAACAATTGCAAAGGCCACCGGAAACAACCCTGGAAAAAATAGAAGCACACATCATGGAGTACACATATTCCATCTTTGTTGCATACATATATATGTGTACGTTGCATAGAATATAATAGGAACTGAAATGTCACAATGTTTTTAAAAGTACAAGGAAAGGGGGAAAATTGATATGTCACCTTTATTCCCATCTTTCACGGTAGCAGCTAACAAATTCCCCTTGAATCTACCTTTCAAAAACGTGCCGTCCAAGAAAAGTAACGGGCGACAATGGTTGAACCCATCGATACATGCACGGAAGGATATAAAATATCGAACAAACCTCCCTGTTTGTTGGTGAAATTCAAGGTTAATGTAACTGTTTGGGTTCTTTTCCATGACGGAATCACTATACCACCTAAGTTGGTCGAATGACATAGCGTGATCTCCATATACTTCACCTCTCGCTTTCTCAACACCTAGCCACGCAACCCGGTAACTTATATCCAAACCGTAGTCGTTCTTCATATCGAACACAATGTCTGTGGGACGCGTTAGTGGCTGCGCACGCACCCGATCTGCGACAACGCTTGAAACCAAATCGGACCCCGTGCGTGGGTTTGTATGTGTTCGAACAGCAGCTCCACAACTGTGCACACTATTAAACTTCTTAACGCATAAAATCCCATTCGATGACAACACCCTCGCATGCACCGACCATGCACATCCTGTGGACTCTGCAAATTTGCAAATTGTCGTGACGCGAACTGAATCATTCTTCAAATACTTGAATTGAAACCCTCGTTCCACGGCATACTTGCATAATATTTCCCGAAATTCATTGGCACCACCAACGAAACATTGTCCAACATTGGTAATCCCGGATGCCCATTGCGCAGACAAGAACGTCTTTGATTTATTAGACAATATGTTGGTAACAGATCTGTCTGATCATCCATACCGAACGTCTGATTACCAAAATTCGACTGCTGACCGTCATTGCAATACGCACCCCGGTTTTGACCATCAACCGGAACATCCCGGATCTGAATGAGCACATCGAAATGGTTCAACCCAAATGACTTCGCAAGGCACAACATGTTTTGGATGTCGTCGTCACTATCAACCTTAAAACTTTTATACCCTGGGACATCCCATAACATATACACCGCATCTCGTTCCAAGTCGTCGAACTTCCCACAAATATCATCGAGCAGCTGTGCAACCGTCATCGCGCGATGCGCCCGAGCAACAACATTTGTTTGCCCATATGTGCACAACAACAACACACCTTCCATACACTGTCATGCAAATCGGTAACGGAGCCATTAGAACTGCAATTTTATACTAAACATAGTGGGATGTTGGGTTCAGTCAGAAAAAGGCGTAAACATGGACAGCATACACAACATTCCCACAGTGCCCACATCGGGAAAAATACCCTGCTCATTTGTCTATACAACAAACACCCACTGACATTGAACACAAGCAAAATAAAAAATATTACATCACCCCAACAAACAACGACAACATTGCTCCTCATGTACATGACACAGGCAAAGGGAATAACATAAAATGACGTTACCAGAACATACCCTGAAACACATTCACATGGCCACAATGCCGACTTGAAAAAATGTAATGTAACAGTTAACGGATCGGTATGTTGTGATCAGTCAAAAAACAGAGCATCAAGATGGACGACATACACAAATCTCACACACTGCCAAAATAAAAAAAAAAACTCCCACAGTGCCCAGATCCAAAATATACCCAATCACATTGACCACACCCAAATATAAAAAATTTCACATCACAATAACATCACACAAAAACATTGTTCCAAATGTACATAACACAGACAGTGGGACCAAAGAAAATAACATCACCAAAACATAGTCTGAAACACATACATTGTGCAACACAGCCGGCTTTTAAAAACGTAATGTAACAATTAACTGAGTGGTTCGTTGTGTTCAGGAAAAAACAATGCCGAAACATGGACGACATACACAAAACTTACACAAATGCCCACATTTAAAAAACACGGAAAACCATCTACACAACAACGACCCACTGACATTGATAACAACCAATGTAAAAATAAGTATGACATAACATCAACAACATACTGATCTGCACGTATATGTCACATGCAAAGGGAATACAACAACGTAACGTTACCAGGAAATAGATCGAAAACGTTACGACCAGTCCGGTGAATGCGGAAACAGGAGGAGAAACTCTAAACCAGAACAAACAATGAACATCCACCACTCCAGTACCCCCGTTTTTCCAAACCCTTGCAACAAGAACATTGGCAACCCACCAAAACGAAAAAACCGCCCCCCATTAATTTAGGAAACAAACATCCCAAACAGGGGTACAATAGTAACCTGCAAAATAATGAAAATTAATTAAACAATATTACCAAAATAAATGGGACTAATTGGTGCATAAGAAATCTTTTGGGACTAAATGGTTCAACTTTCTAGAAAATAGGATTTTTGGGTAAATTTTCCTATCATTAAATATTGTTAATTGGCTTTATGGTATATTACTAAAAGGGGCTATTTGCTATGAAATTATAAATTTCAGGGGGTGAGATGTAATTTTCAGAACCACAGAGAGCAATACGTATTTTAATCAAACCTGTATTTATAATTTACCCTAATAATAATAATAATAATAGGAAAAATATTTGGGAGCACTAATTGAGTACTCCCAATCCATCCCTAACGATATGAAATGGACCAAGTAAAGGGGTGAGTCCACACTCCTCATCTCTCCTCTCTCTACTCTCTCTCTTCCACCTCATTATGGGTCAAAATGGTGGTGTTATATTAGAGGAATGTAGCATAGTTGGTCTTGTCAAATTATTGTGATAGTAATGACTACTATTTGTGATAATAGCTTCTTGTGTTTAACATTTGCTAGAATTTGTATTGATATACAAGTTACTACGGAGATTCCACCATCCTTTGATGTAAACTTAGGATATGGCAAACCATTTGAAATCAAAGTGAAAGTTTCTTGGAAATCCCAAGTGTATGGCAAATGCAATTTTTTTGATCATGCTACTAGTTTGTGTCCAAGTAAACTGAAAACTCAAGCACCTAGCAAACTCAAACAAGAGTGGAAGGCCAAGGAAGTGGCTGAGACAAAGAGGGTGGCAAGCAAGGTGAAGGGGTTGAAGTGAAAAAGAAAAAAGGCAATGACCTTGTTGATGCTCCTATGGTTAACTTTGTACCTATACCTCCTCCATCTTCATCGAATGTGTTTGATATTCTCAATACTTGTGTAGCTAGTGAGGAGGTCTCTTTTTCTGCAGATCTTAAGAGCGTGCTTAATGTGAATTACTTTTCTTTGGAAGTGAGTTACCTCTCAAAAGATATTCCGAATGAAAAGGTTTCGAAGGAAGAGAAAGAAATTGTCGAGGATGTGAGTAATATAAATGGGTTAGCTCCTAAACGATTTTCACGTCCCAAAAGGGCTCGTCAATCCCTTTTAGATGAAACATTTATTGTTCCATGGACAAATGCATCTTCTAGAGGGGAAAATAAGAAAAAGCTCTTTAAGAGAATCGCTAATCTTAAACTTGCTCGAGAGGTTAGCCTCTCAATTAAGTCTAAGAAATCAAGTTATAAGACTTCTATGAAATCATAGGTGTGTCCGTTGATTGTTATTTGGCCTAGTTCCTGGGTTTTTTTGTAATATTTTAATCTACTTGGTAGATTTTGTTTTGTGTAAAAGTTAGGCTTGTTTTTTCCCTCTACAAAAGGTGTGTTGCCTCTGAGCGTATAATGAATTTCACTATAATATATATATATATATATATATTTTTAAATATAAATATGACTTACGTATCGAAAAAAAGAAATGATAGCTTATTGTTACAAAAAATTAAAAATTTATCATTTTCCACAAATCTTCAGCAAATTCAAATATATTAGTACTCATTTTGATCTTAACCAAATGACATAAATACTTATTTATTTATTTATTTTTCTTGAAGGAAAACAATAATGTAAATGTTAATTTGATCATTTGTTGTTTGATCTCACACTTTTTTCTAAATCCCTTCCAAATTTAGTTAATTAATTATATCTTGAAATTATGGTTAAAATTCCAACTGCTTATTTGAGTTGAGACATCAATTTCATATGCAGTTCAACTGAATTTACACAAAATTTTCTTAATCCGTGGTAAATATAAAAGGAGGCTCACACATATATATTAGAAAAATGAATTGCTAATTAGAATTATTATTTGTACTTATAAATAATGCGACAAGTGTGGCACATTGAAGGCACACTTTTTATTCCATCCCATAATTCTTTCCACCCTCTCTTATTTTGATTTTTCAAATCAACAGTTTTCTTAATCTTTTGACACTTGGTTTATCAAACCTCTAGTTCTTCTTAGTCATTATATTTTGTTGGTTTTTGGCTCTATCCTCTGTAGTGTAGACGTAGACAAAAGATCATCGAGATCAATCTTTATTGTGTCTGAAAATAAATTTGTTGTAATTCGGTGCATACGATCTAGTGAAGACAAATACTATTTTAAAAAAAAATAATCTTATAATGTGACTCAAAATGTTTTCAATAAACAATTTTACCAAAAGTTAAATCACCTATATCAACATCTAGAAGTCATGCTCCAACATGTATTACATTTTATGATTTAAAGTGTGGGAATAAAATTAACCCACGTACCTTAATGGAAAGATCAACATAGACATGAACCACATACTTTTAGATCTACAAAATAAAATATAATTAATGCTACACAATCGAGATATGAATATCATCTTCTGTAATACTTTACACGGCATTAATAAACTTTAATTTAATCTAAAAAGTATCGATAATCTATTTTATGGAGCTCATTGCATAATTTGGTTAGTACATTAAGGTGCCATGTCAGGTGGGTGGGTAAATGTGATCATCATAGGGTTTTATTTTTAATTTTTATGTATGTAAATAAAATATGGTAAAAATTATAATCATCATAGTGTTATTAAATTATAAAATTAAATACTCTCCACACACTATCTATAAAAAAAAAACCCTTCACACAAAAATGAAATGGCTGTACAGATGCCCTATTTGTTTTTTGTTTTTGTTATTTGATAATGTTGACCTTGCCCGTAAGGCGATAAAAATAAGAAAAATTATTGATTGCGTTTGATAGAGTTTTGTAAATATGATTTGAGAGTAGGAGTTGTATTTTGAGTTTGTGAATTGTGGAATTATGATTTGAGTGTAGAAAATTTATTTGGTTATAGTTTTTAAATAGTGTTGAACTGAGTTTTGAATTGTATATAGAATTGAGTTTTGAAAGTTTGATGAGTTTTGAATTATAAGAAAAATTATGGTTGCGTTTGATGAGTTTTGAAAGTTTGAATTGTATCATGTGAAATAGGAAAATTTGTTTGGTGATGGGTTTTCAAAATAGTTTTCAAAACTTAATTCAACCTATAATTAATAATCAAACACACAACTCATAACTCGATATCCGTATTTTTGATCAACAGTCATAATCAAACTATTTTTAAAATACTCAAATAAAAAAATGATTTTTTTTCCAATTCATTGTTTTTAAGCAATTTTTTTGAATAATTTTTTTTCAAATAATTTTTTTTAAAAACTAACTTCTATGTCAATTATTTTATGTTAATTAATTTTTCTGTCAATTCATTTTTTAGGCCTGTACAAACATTTTGTGCAATACGTTTTTAATATTTTTCAAAAATTTTGTTCAAGTCAACACGTTTGGAGATTACATAATGATAAAAATTAACAAAAATCAGTTTGTTCAATTTTTTTAAATACAAACCAAAACGTAAACGTTACCAAACATTATCAACATTTTTTCATTTGTTAAATTTTATTAATTTAATAAAAAAATCTTTTATGTTGTATCTTTTTGTAGGTTCATTATTGTCCCTCACTCCTAACTCTCACCCACCCGTGAAGCTCATATTATTGGGGGCCATTGAGTGACATTTGACTACAAAATGACCAATTCGCCCCTCTTTCATAGAACACCAGGTTGCTATGTCAGTATAAAATGAAAAGGGCAATAGTGTAATTTCACTCATTCAATAGACCCACTCTCTCTTCTGCTGGGTGTCAGTTCGTCACTGTTCGATAAAGGAAAAGAAAAAAGAAGCCAAAAACGAGCCACAGATTGTCAGTGATCATTATACGAAAGAAATGAAAAATAAATAAGAAGTGCTATAAGTCAGTATTGGATGAAAAAAAAAAAAAAAAAAAACTTATGGACCTAAGCCTTTATATGAGTCAGTATCTCTGCATTTGTTTAACTACACCATCTTCACCATCTCATTCCAACAACTTCAGCAACTTCTTCACCCTATAATATTGACTACATTCAATATAGATATCTGTGTAAAAGAAGAGAGAAGAGCTTTCATAAGAGATTAGTTTGAACCACAGTTTCATATTCTTGATAGCTTCAGAGCTGAGTTGCAGAAAGGCGAAAAATCCACCATACGGGACAACCGGCGGTCATCCCGCTAGTCAACCGGTTTCAGTCAGCTACCACCAGTTTGCTTGTCTTTTGCGCTCAGCTTCGCTATCTGTTGGCTGCCTTTTAGCAGAGGCTCAGTTTGCCTATCTATTCCTTTTTTTTTTCACACCAACATCATACATTTTGCTATACATCTTTCATACATTTTTGATACATTTTTCTTAACTTTTGCAGTTATCATGCCGAGAACAAAAAGAGCGAGACCCAAACGTGGCGAAACCTCTAACCCTTCACAACATCAACAACAGCAACAACATCATCGCTATTCAACTGTTGATTTTCTCACATATAATCACGAACAAGCTTATTCAAATTTTGCTAATCGACCAATTGTTACGGGGAGAAAGGTAAATCTACCTTCTCAATATGATCATCTGTTGCTTGGTAGAATGGATACGATGGGATGGTTACCTTTAACTAACTTACCACATAAGGTATATCCCTGTCTTGTATATTTATTTTACCTTCACTTGAGAGCTATTGAGGGATAAGTGGAACAGTGTAGTCTGACCTCTTATGTGAAAGGGAAAGTAATCACACTAAACCCCCACACTTTCGCACAAATTATTAGAGTTCAGACAGGAGATTTACAATGCCATTTTCAAACTGAGGCTCAGTTAGCTAACATTGTTGGTGATCTAACTGAGGTTTATACCACAATTTGTGAGAACCGATTTACCGGCACTAATTTACAAACAAGACATTTAAAACCCCACCTTCGTATTCTTCATCGATGGATAGTTGAAAATGTTACTCCTAAAAAAGGACATTTTGATGTTGTTCTATGTTTTAATGTTTATTTGTTATATTGTTTTGAAATTGGACAAACATTAGGTTTATGCTACATATTACTGAAAGAAATGATGGTTGGAAATCTTGGTACTCTCAGTGGCCAGTCACTACTTTTTGGAGCTTTGTTAACCAAAATTTTTAAAGTGCATCATGTCAACCTTAAAGGTGAAGTAGATATGAAAATCACTTTACCAATTTCTGAGTACACACTGACCCGAGCTGGTGGTGTTGAAAACTTACTAGGCTCTATGAATTTTGAAAATGAACTAATACCTGATGAGGAAGAACCCAATGACAATGCCATGCCACTAAATGAACAACCCCAATACTGGACTGATTATTTAGTGTTGGAACAAGAACGGTACAATCAGCGCCTACAATGGGAACAACAAATGGCTAATCAGGTCAATACATTGGGTACTCGGTTCGATGAATTTGTCGCCGCTCAGAACTCACTAATTCAACAATTTGGTGAGTTTTGTGTAGACTCTGGGAGACGTGATGAAGTGACAACTAACCGCATTGATCAGATTGACCATCGAGTCACTCAGGTGTACCATCATTACTTCCCTCCACATCCACCACCACCACCACCACCACCACCTGACAATGATGCTTAACTTGTTTCGATGAGCATTTAAATGGTTCGCACATGCTTGTAGACACCCCATTTTTGACCGACCTTAAGATTCAGACGTCACCGATTGAGCGCTTGGTGATGTTGCATATCGTGCTCGTTTAGAGGTTTCAGAGTCTCGGCTGCGAGCCTTGCCTCCGAACTTTCGGGCTTTTCTGTGCCTTGCCTCGGTTTGTGAACCAGGCTCCGTTTTCTCCGTTTTCTCTTTCCGAAGGGAGGGAGAGGTCTCGTAGATCATCTCTCAGTGGCCGTAGGCTACGTTTCGTGGTCGTAGGCCATTTTTCCCGTTTGGAGCCCGGTTCCCGATTTTCGGAGCCGTCGGCCGTGTGCCTCGGTTCGGGACCGCTTAACCATCTCCGTTTGCTCCAGTTTTTGGCATACATCTTATTTCCTCCCTTTTGAGGGACACTGTGGCTCGAGAGACCAACTTCGTGGTCAAACGCCACCTCCGGTGCTTAACAGTCAGTTTTCGGGGCCCCGGGCCGCACGTTTTGGCCCCCGAACCTTCGTTTTACATCGGTTTGAGTTCATTTTTGGCAGGGACCTCATTTTCATTGTTAGGAAGCTTGTAGAAGGGTGGGAGGCCAGTAATTGTTCCAAAAAGCCAGCTTTATTCCTTCATCGCTCTCCGTCGCCCGTTTTCCTCACTAGAAAGCTAGTGTTGACCACCCCCGGGCCACTTTTTTGGGCCATCAACCACATATTTGTGTTGTACACACCTGGGAGGCCACCAATATGTCATGGCCGGCCAGCAATTGTTCCTGGCCCTTTTGAACCCCTCTGAAAAGTTGGGTTTTCTCTCTCCTGGTTCACTTTTTCTAGGTTTTGACCACATGGTTGTGTTATGCACACATGGGAGGCCACCAATATGGGTGGCCGGCCAGGTTTCTCTGAGTGACCCTTTTGAACCTGGTCGGCCAGCCAGGGGAGGTGGCCGGCCGGCCACCTGAACCCTCTGAACCTGGCCGGCCATGCTCCCCTCATTCTTACAGCTGCACCCTCCTTTTCCCCCCAGATCCTGTATCCGATGAGGGGTCTTTTGGGGGGGAAATTTGAATTTGATTTTCCCCCCTTTCCTCCACTCCTCCCTCTATAAAACCAGACCCCCCAGCTCCATTTTAGAGGGTTACAAAATTTGATTTAGAGCTCTTGCATACAATCTCCCTCTCTCTCTACTTCAATCCCCCAAACCCTAAGGTTCTTGCACCAATCCATAGCACCACACCTCCACACTCCATTCCAGCCACTTGGAGGCTATTTCTAGAATTTAGGAGCACCATTTCTTCAACCAAAAGCTGCTGGAGCTTTGTGCTACACGGGTAAGCTTCTTTTCCCTTTTTTTTGTTCCTATTTTGCATGCAATCTTAGCCTTTGTTGCTTACATTTTTGGGCTCCGACCCAAACTATAAATAGTCATATTTTGAGCTCCTTTTCATGTTTGATCAAGGACCTCTTGCTGTTTGAGGTCTCCTACTATCACTTGCCTCTTTAACTCTCTTTTAGGCCTTTTTTTGCGTAGTATTTTAGGCTTATTTTTGAGCTGTTTTGGACTTAGTCATAAACTGTAAAATATCTTTTTTTGAGCCCCTCTTCAACATTGTTGAAAGGATCTCCTCTGTTTGAGGCCAGCAGCTACCACTTGTCTCTTTATCCCTCTTTTAGGCCTTTTTCTTGCATGATAGTTTAGCCTCACTTGTGTTTATTTTCGTGGCTTGATATAAACTTTAAAGTGCCTTTTTTGAGCCCCTCTTCAACTTTGTTGAAGGGCTCCTTGCCATTTGGGGCCAGCTGCTGTCCCTTATCTCTATTCTCTTTTTTAGGGCCACTTTTGCATGATAGATAAGCCCTATTTGTGTTCACTTTTGAGATTTGTCATAAACTGGAAAAATGCTTGTTTTGACATCATTTTCATGTTTTATTAAGGGCATCTTCTTATTTGGGGTCACATGCTTCCTTGTATGCTTGATTGTATCTTATTTTGAGCCTTACACCTAAGCTCCAATTGCATTTTTTGTTTGACCTTCTAGCCATTGAAATCTAGTGGATTTTCAGTGGTTGGAACACTGTTTTGAGCCTCCAAATCAGAGGGGGGTGACCCCCTCTCTCCTTGACTTGTTTGGTGGTCATTTCGGCCTTCCAAAGAGACCCTATCTTGCATGCTTCTTAGTCACATTTCAGGATCAATTTGGTGAGTTTTAAGACTACCATATTTGATTTTAAAAGTTGATTTGGGGCTTCCACATGTCTATCTTGTATATGCTTAAGAATCCCTTGTATAGCCCTCTAAAGGAGCTTATCATTTGTGCATGTGTTGGCTGCTTTTCAGAGGTTATTTGAGCATATTTTGGCATGTTTTATTCACTGATTTTTGCTGGTTTGATGAGTTCTTACTTGCTTCATACACTTGCCATGTAAACCATGTTTGCCAGTCAAAATTGCATGCTAATTTAAGCCATCTTGCTAGCACTTTTTGGCCACACTCTAAACTGGAAAAGTTCATGTTTTGGGACTGGCTTGCCTCTGTCTTCATGCTTCATGTTCAAATAATGCATGCTTTGTATAGCTATAAGTCATTCCATGTGCCCAGTTTTGAGTTTCGGGTCTCATCTCATGCATCGGGTGCCATATTACCATACTGTTTAGCATCATGTGTTTAGTGCTGAAATTTGCTTGTTTGCATATCATGTTCCATGCCTTACCATGCTTTGGTAGAGTGGCATTCGTGCCTTAGGTTTGGTCTTCGGTTTGCGTGCATGTGTGCACGCATCTCGAGTGTCTCATTTCCATCTTATGGCCTCCTATGTGAGTGTGGCTGAGGACCGCTTGTGTTGGTGTAAGTCCATTATGCATTGTGTATGCCATTTCATTTCATAGCATTGTGTATGCTAGGTTGTATGTTAGCGCATTGTGTATGCCATGTTACCTCGTGCATCGTGTATGCCATTTCATAGCATTGTGCATGTTAGGTTGTATCTTAGTTGCATTCATGCATGTCATGCATATTGCATTGTGTTTGGGATAGGAGTTAGTCCGAGCACGGGAAACGAGGTACGTTTCGTACTCCGAGTGACGGAACGTGTCTCAATTCCCTAGTCGTCGACACTCTGAATTACCCATGATGGAGTTTAGGTCTTGTTGTGTTTATGTGTGCATTCATTTCATATTAAGTCGTGCAATTCGACTCCTCGACCATCATGCATCGAGATGCCCGATTGATGGCACGAGGATCGAAGACTACGCTTCCTGAAGAGTAGTCAAGCATACATATGTGAAAATACATTGCCATGCCCCTTTCCTGCTCTCTGTTGCAGCAAATCAGAAACTGGCAATCTCTTGGGACTTCGCGCAATATTCCGAGCTCAATTGTAAATAGAGGCTAATCGGGGCATCGCGATGGATTTTCGCGTCAAGCAACTCAAACACGCATCATTCATCATCCGGAGCAGAGTTGAGGCAGTCCCCTAGCTTGCATGCTAGTTTACCATTTTTCTAGATTAATTTGTTAATTAATTAGGATTTTGTATTTATTCGGACTGTAATTATTCATTTGGGACTGTATATTATTTATTCGGACCCTCCGAGTGAGGGTAATGTTGTAATAAGTGTGCGTAAGTGTGATGTATGTCTTCCAACCCCACGTCTTTCTCCCTTTTATTTACCAGCTTATGATGGTTAGATTAGGGCATGTTTCAATTAGCATACAATATGATAGCATGTTTGCATTCATTCATCTGTTTTGCATGCACCGGGCTCAGCGCATCATAACTAACTGCATTTGTATTTCAATTCCGAGTTGAATACATGTTAGCTGTTGCATCTCATATGCCATGTTTAGAATAGCCGAGCCTGCTATAATTGCATTTTTGCATGTGTTGCATTAGGCATTTCTGTATAATTAGGATCATGCATGGATTTCTAATTAGCTTCTGTTTTGGCTTGGAGTACTCGGTAAGTTTTTATGCTTTAGCATCCTTGCATACGTGTGAGTGACTGCCATGAATAGCATGCTTACCATGAGGCTATGTGCTTATATGATATAAATGCCTGAATGCCTGTGGGTGAAGGTTGGGTTATTTGGATTGGAACAATGCATTGACTGTGGGTTTTAAGCCCGCTAGATAGTGGCAAAACCATCTTTTCTAAGCCCACCTGAGGGTGGCAAAATCTGCATTTTAAAGCCTACTTGCGAGTAGCAAACCATCTTTCAAAAACAAACATGAAATGCTTTGTTCCAATTCAGGCGACCTGGTCTATACTTGTATGTTGTGCACATCACATAGTAAATCTAGGCTAATAACCGGAATAAGAATGCATAATGTTTTCAAAACTAGATATCATGTTTAGTAGAGGTCGATCTTTGATCAGGCGAGCGGGGGTGCTCACAAAGTGACCTTCCCCAATCGTACCCAAGTTCCTGAGCCGAGGCAACTTTGGTGATGACGGACACGTGGCCTTAGGCAAACGAGTCAGGGTTTCCTAAATTTCCCCAAAAATAAAATATTTAGGTGGCGACTCTGTATCTGGCAAAGCAGTCCATGTTTGGCACTTCTTTCAAAAAATCTGTTTTCTCAAAACGATTTGCCGGATTTGGACTCTTTGGTTCAGATTAAGAACCTTGACATTTGAGTCCTGAACTGTAGTGAGCCCAAAATGAACAGAACGGGGGACTCAACCCTCCCGGGGCGTTTGGGGACGTCTACAGTTTCTGGCGACTCTGCAGGGGATTTAGAGAACTTGACTCAAACTTATGATATCTTGTTTTGATTACACTTATGTGTTTCTTTGCATTGCATTTGCATTGGTGCGCCTAGGACACCGTGTTTGCCATCTGCTATTCCTGAACGGTTTGCCGGAGGCTTGTCTTGTCAAGACATGACCATAAGGCTGACCGGTTGTGGGCTCTGCCAGTATGGGAACACAAACCCCGGTTTTACCGGGGCACCCTTTTGACCATTCGACCTAGTGCATATCGAAATCCGTAGTGACCATTCCAAAATAGGACAGGTTGCTTACCCGATATAGGTTGTTTGAAACCGCTGCGTGCGTAGTGAAACCCTAGCTCCTGACAAAATAGGACAGGGAAACCCTACCCCAATATAGGGGTGTTTTGGCTCTCACTTATCTGTTATGTGCTGTTAGAGTGCGTCTCTACAGGGAATACATGTATCAGTTTATGAGTTTGGGCATCAGGCCTGCGGGCATCAATCAGTGTTTGAGAGTCAGTTATCTACGGGTATCGGATTCAGTTTTCAGGGACAGTGATTCAGGGATAATGATCAGTGTTTGAGGACAGTGTGTATTCAGCTTATCGACCGTGTGTTGTTATGCCCAGCTGTGTGTTGTGTATTTATTTTAAGCTGTTATGCTGTTCGTTTATCTAGTTATTTATTTCCTTTTTGCTTTATTTATCTTTTGCTAGGACAGTTTTAGCACAATTGCTTCCGACCCAGTAGATATTCCCCAAGCACTTTGGACAAGAGGTCGTCGGCTCAATCGATCTGAGGATCTGGTTGACGGACAGCCAGTGTTCCATTCTCTACCCCCGGTTGTTAGGAGAAGGCCGAGAAGGCGTAGTGTGTCTGAACAGAGGTTACCAGAGCAGTGGTCTACCCTAGCAGTAAACAGTCGGGTTGAGGTCTCAGTTTCTGCCATAGAGATACACATACCAGTCAGTCAGCGGGATCAGCAGAACATAGCTGAGATGGAAGAAATGATGCGCCAAATCCAAGAGAGTATGAAGCAGATGCAGGAGGACGCTGTCCACCAAGCGGAATTCTCTAAACAGCAGACCACAATCATGGCCCAACAGGCGGAACTAATTACCCGGCTACAGCAACAAGCTGGAGCATCAGCCTCACATCCAGCTCCTCCTCCACCAGGGGTCCCCCTACCCGAGCAAACACCAACTACCCAGAATGTCCTGCCAAATCTCCAGAACACTTTGCCAAATGTCCATGCCGCTCAAGAGGACACAGACCTTCCAACGGGGCCGGCTCCACCCCCGCTTCCACCTCAATCATCCAAAGTACATACACCCGTCAACCACCCGGACTCTCTCTTCGAGTTCGAAGTAGACCCTACAGCGCTGAAATTGAGCAAGCTCGAGAAGCTATTCAAAAAATCCCAGGGGGTAAAAGCTATCCCGGATATTGAGGACGGATATACCGATGTGGCTGTGACGCTGCCGGATAGATTCAAGATGCCGCAGATCGATCGTTTCGACGGATCTGGTGATCCCATGGTCCACCTCCGGCTATTCTCAGATATACTACGACCAATGGGCCTCACCAAATCCCAGAAGCTTTCGCTATTCGGCCGGACCCTGTCGGGTGTGGCCGCTATCTGGTATGCGAAGTTGGAAGATGATGTCAAACGGAGTTGGGACGAGATGGCTGAGGCCTTTGTTGCGCAATACTCTTACAACACCCAGATCGAGATTACAACTCGTGATCTCGAAACAACAAGGCAGGAGCTCAAAGTGAGTTTCTCGGATTTTGTGACTCGGTGGAGAGCGAAGGCCGCGATGATGACTTTAAGGCCCACCGATAAGGACCAGATCAGGATGATTGTGCGCAATCTCCAGCCAAAACTGATGCAAAAGATGATTGTACTCCCCTTCCCCACCTTTTTGGATCTGCACGAGATGGGGGTACAAATTGAAGATGCAATGAAACAGGGTCTGATTGACCAAGACAGGGAGCAGCCCTGGAGAACTTTTAATTGCAACAACAATGCGGGCCCGAGTGGCGCTGCAACTGCAAGAACTTCGGAGGTGAACATGGTCGCCACCATTCCCCCTCTCCCTCCAAGGCCCATGGTAGCCACACCCTTCTCTGGTGCATCCGAAAGCAATACACAGACCACTAAATACCAACCCAGAGACCAAAGAACCTTCACCCCATTGTACATGCCTTTGTCCAAGGCTCTAGGGGTCTTAATCAGAAAGGGGCACCTAAAACCCCTGGAGCCGAAGTCGTTGCCAAATCCACTTCCCCCCACTCACAACCCAGCCAAGTACTGTGCATATCACCAGCAACACGGTCATAACACCGACCAATGCTTCAGATTGCGTCACGAGATTCAGGATCTCGTTGACAAACAGGTGATTTTGCCGCTAGAAAGACCCAACGTCACAACCAACCCACTCTCTACACACAACCAAGCTCCACCTCCCAAAAGAATCAACTTCATCTAGACTGGGGTCGTGTCTTACGATCCTAGCATCTATATCACTCCCTCCCATCTACCTAAGCCGGAGGTACTCCTTCCCGACTGCACTGACTTTTTGTGCATGTTGGACATCTTTACAACCCAACCTGAGCCAATGGTAGCGACTGTTGAAGACGGTGCAGGGGAGATTGCAGAGGAGAATGGAGCTGTTGAGTTGGGGTTTGAGCAGTCTGGGAATTTTGTTGGAGAAGCCTACAATCTGAGAAATTACATCCTGTCAGCAGGCCAGTCTGAGCCAAGTATGGAATTGACAGAGAGAGCAGAACTGTGTATGATCCAGGGGGATAGATTTGAGCAGGGAACAGATGATTTAACAGCTGTGGAAGAGGGTCTTGCCAACCTCCAGTTTTTCAATGACCAAGAATCAGGGGACGTAGCAGTCAACTGGTTTGAGTATGAGGAATCGGCAGAGGCTACCGGATGGCTGGATGATCAACCGGATGTTGTAGAATTTCAACAGAGCCCAGCAGGGGCGAGGGTATCAATTGTGGCCGGAAGGGCCGAAAGTCAGAGTACATTGCCGGAGAGCGCCGGTACAAAGAATTTCGCTCAGGACAGAAGCATTGTGAATGCAGGGAAAGGTGAACAACAAACTGCGCTGACACAGGTGGAACAACAGGGTTCTGAGAGAACCGGGAAAGCCAAAACCCATGAGGGGATTGAAAATGCTGTGGGCACAGGGACAAAAGATGCTGTGAGCATGTGGGCTGAGAGTGCTGCGAGTACAATCTTGCCGGAGCCAGACATGTGCCTTTTGAATGCCAACGGAATGTGGTGGGAAGACGATGATTTGTGTCTTGCCCACACGGATGAGGATTGGGGCAACAATCAACTGACGATACCTGGTATCTCGATGAAGTTGACCACATGACAAGAAGCGGGCGGTACTTCAAGCCCCCGCACCTAGACCAACCGGAGGCATCTGGGAAAGACAAGGAAACTGAAAAGCAGAAAGAGAAGTAGATTGAAGAAGAGGCTGTACTGAAATAGCTGAAGAAGATACAAGCAGACATCTCCATCTGGGGACTGCTTATGGCGTCACGAGTGCACAGACAGGCTGTCCTATCTGCTATGGACAAGGCTAAACTTTCTATAGATACCACACCAGATCAACTGGTTGGACTGGTCTTTTTGGGAGGAGGTTCCCCGATGTTAACCTTTTCAGACAAAGAACTGCTGCCTGAGGGCGCAAATCATAACAAACCCCTCTACATCTCTGTAGAATGTAGGGACAAGTGGGTGCCGGTAGTTCTTGTCGACACGGGATCTGCCATTAATGTGTGCCCGTCAAGGACGGCATATGCAATCGGGTTAAAGCCCGCGGACTTCGTGCCAACTACTCAAGTGATCAGAGCCTATGATAACACCAGCAGGGAGGTGATAGGGACTGTCAAAATTCAGACCCAGGTTAGTCCAGGACAACACAACATTGAATTCCATGTCTTGGATGTTCCTGCAACCTTTAACCTACTCTTGGGGCGGCCGTGGTTGCACCAAGTAAAGGCAGTCTCTTCCACTCTACATCAGATGTTGAAGTACCCTCACGGGAAGGGGGTGGCCATTGTTTTCGGGAATTCGTCAATCCATCCACCGCCAGAAGTGTCTACACCAGTCTTGGAAATCGAGCACGGCACGGAGGATGTGTTCTTATCAGGGTTTACTCTGGCTGAGGCTCGGGTTGTGCAGAATATCATGGCTGTTAATGAGGGAGTGTACGTCAGTGCTCAATCTGTATACCTCATGAACAAGCTACAATACATCCCTGGGATGGGATTGGGAAGGAACGGCCGGAAGGGCGTCGCAGCATTGGCCGAAGTGCCACACAACCCTCATACATTTGGCTTGGGTTATCTGCCCACCAAAGAGGATTGGATGCGAAAGGGGAAGGAAATGGCTGGGAAAGCCAAAGCGAAAAAGGCGGGGAAGCCTTTTGACTTAATGCACAGGCCCATTCAGGGTACCCTGAACGGACGCTTCGTCCGGGAGGGGGAAGACTTTCCGTCTTGTGGCTTCCCCGAGCCGTGGCTGAACGCGGAGAAGAAGCGCGTGCCAGGCTTCGAGATTTTCTTTGATCTATAATTACCTGGGGATGACGTTGCCGAAGAGCAGACAGACCCATCAGCTGAGGTTGAGCAGTGTAAAGCAGTGGACGCCGAAGGCGCTGAAATTGAAATGGGGGTAGCACTGGCAAGTCTACTCTCAGATCCTCTGATCGACCATAAGTGCTTGGGGGATAACTTCTCGGTTTCCATGATTGGGGATGAAACGGCTGTGGGCCTATCAGCAACTATTTTGGATGCATCTATCGCACCCTTTCTCACTTGGCAATACGAAGAGGGATTTTTGTCCAGCAGCACCGGGTCAGGTAGTGAGCCGGAATCTGATTCCACCAAGTCTTGTGAGTCGAAATCAGGTTCCAGCTCGACTGAGTCTGAGTCTGGTAATCCTGGGGATGATAACCCAGATGCCACAGTTTTGTCCAGGTCGTCTTTTTCTTTCTCATTTGAGTCTGTTGTAACCAAGAATTCGGACGATTTGGATGTGCTTAATGAGAATCAAGTAACTGTGGTTTCTGAGTACTTTTCTGTGCCCTTGATTTATTGCATAAACTCAGGCTTTCAAAATTTTGATGAAAACGACGAGGACGAAATTCCTCCGGTTTTGCAACGCTTAATTGAACAAGAGCAGGAGAGGTTTGTCAAACCCTTAATGGATGAAATCATTACTGTGAATGTTGGTACTGAGGAGGACCCGCAGCTGGTCCAGATCAGGTCCACGTTGTCTTCGGAGGAACGCGAGCGCTTAGTTGCTTTATTAAAAGATTTCAAAGATGTTTTTGCGTGGTCCTACGAAGACATGCCTGGGATCGATCCTGAGATTGTACAGCACCGGATCCCCCTTGACCCCAAGGCCCGACCTGTCAAACAGAAACTCAGGAGGATCCGCCCGGACTGGGCTCTCAAGATTAAGGAAGAGGTCACTAAGCAAATCGACGCAGGCTTCCTGCTGGTATCCGAATACCCGACTTGGTTGGCCAACATTGTTCCAGTGCCAAAGAAGGATGGTAGGATCCGAGTATGCGTGGATTTCAGGGATTTGAACAGAGCTAGTCCGAAGGACGACTTTCCCTTGCCGCATATTGATGAGTTAGTGGATTTCACAGCGAGGTATGCTTTGCTTTCGTTCATGGATGGCTTCTCAGGATACAACCAGATAGTGATGGCACCCGAAGACCGGGAGAAGACTGCATTCACCACCCCGTGGGGGACATACTGCTATAGAGTAATGCCGTTTGGGTTGAAGAATGCTGGAGCTACTTATCAACGGGCCGCGACCACAATATTGCATGACATGATCCACAAAGAGGTTGAGGTGTATGTGGACGACATGATTGTCAAGTCCAAAGAAAGAGAGGGCCACTACACCGCCTTGCAAAAGTTCTTCCAAAGGATAGAGAATTCCTCGGCTAAATCCTCAGAAATGTACGTTCGGTGTTACACAGGGGAAAATGCTGGGGTTTCTGATTACATAGAGAGGTATCGAAGTCGACCCTTCCAAAATCAAGGCCATCTTAGAAATGCCTCCACCAAGGACTGAAAAGGAGGTACGAGGCTTTCTGGGTAAAGTGCAATTCATAAGACGGTTTATCTCAAAATTAACCTTGACTTGTGAACCACTTTTTGGTCTCCTGAAGAAAGGCAAGAAATTCCAATGGGACGGCCGATGCCAAGCTGTTTTTGAACAGATCAAGGAATACTTACAGAACCCGCCCGTGTTGTCACCGCCAGAGCCGGGGAAACCGTTGATATTGTACCTTTCAGTGACTGAGACTACAATGGGCTGTATGCTCGCGCAAGAATCAGAGGACAAGGTGGAGAAAGCCATCTACTATCTGAGCAAGCAAATGCTAGAGTATGAGACTCGCTACACACCATTGGAGAAGGCTTGCTTGGCTTTGGTATGGGCTACCAGGAAGCTGCGGCACTACCTGTTAGCTCACTCCGTAATGTTGGTTTCGCGACTCGATCCCATCAAATATCTTTTCGAGAAACCAGCACTTACGGGTAGGCTAGCTTGTTGGTTGCTGTTGCTCTCTGAATTTGATCTGAAGTATGTAACACACAAGTCAGTCAAGGGAAGAGCAGTAGCAGAATTCTTAGCCGACCATCCAGTGGAAGGGGGTGAAGCAGTCGAGTACTTATTCCCAGATGAAGCCATTTTGCACATCGACGATGAAACTTGGACGATGTACTTTGACGGAGCGTCAAATCAATACGGGTATGGGATAGGAGTGTTGCTGATAGCACCCGACAATTCCCGTATCCCTCTAGCCTTCAAACTCCGGTTCAAAGTCTCGAACAACGAAGCAGAATATGAGGCATGCATTGCCGGTCTAGAAGCAGCCCTGGAACTAGGGGCAAGACGGTTGGATGTCATCGGGGACTCGAACCTTGTTGTGTCTCAAGCAAAAGGAGACTGGAAAGTCAAAGAAGAAAAGATAATGATGTATCACCAGACCTTGGACTTGTTAATTCCTCGGTTTGAGAAGCTAAACTTTGCTCATCTACTAAGAGAGAACAACAGGTTCGCAGATTCTTTAACAACTCTATCTTCCATGATAGACATCCCGTTTGGAGTCCGGATGCGTCCAGTCATCATTGACCAAAAATTTGCGCCAGCCTACGAGTCGATTGCTGCTATAGATGAGGTTCAGGACGAAAACCCCTGGTACCACGATATTTGGAATTTCCTGGAGAAGGAAGCATACCCGCCAGGGGTAAATGCCAAGGATAAAAGGGCAATCAGAAGAATGGTCGTTCAGTTCATCATCTGTGGGGGTAAGCTGTATAAAAGGGGTCATCTGGGAATGCATAACTGTGTGTCGATGCCGAAGAATCAAAGCGTCTAATGGAAGCCATCCATGGGGGGGAATGTGGTGCACACATGAATGGAGTAATGCTAGCACGGAAGATCCTCAGACAGCGTTACTACTGGTCCACCATGGAGGAGGACTGTATCGGTTTTGTTCGGCGATGCCACAAATGTCAAATTCATGCAAATCGCATGAACATTCCGCCGTCGAAGCTGTACAATATGACTTCGCCATGGCCATTTTCAGTCTGGGGAATTGATGTGATCGGGGTCGTCACTCCGAAGAGGTTGAATGGGCATGAGTTCATCCTGGTCGCGATAGATTATTTCACGAAGTGGGTCGAGGCCCAATCTTATGCGGTGTTGAAGGCTTCGCATGTTGCAAAGTTTATCAAAAACAACATCATCTGTTGCTACGGAGTCCCAAACGAGATAATTTCAGATAACGGTTCCCACTTCAAGAAGGAGGTGGTTGACTTGTTGGAAAAATATAACGTGGCTTTTCATAAGTCGTCTACCTATCGGCCGCAAACCAATGGAGCGGTTGAGGCCGCCAACAAGAATATCAAACACATATTGCAGAAGATGGTGGAAACCTACCGGGACTGGCCAGATAAGCTGTCGTTTGCTCTGTGGGGCTACCGGACTTCAATCAGAACTTCTACTGGGGCGACTCCGTATTCATTAGTTTATGGGATGGAGGCCGTTCTACCTATCGCGATTGAGGTTCCGTCATTGCGAGTATTGGCTGAGTGTCAAATAGCCGAAGCAGATTGGCAGCAGAGCAGGTTTGAGGAACTCATGCTCTTTGATGAGAGAAGACTGAAAGCACTGTACCATGTTCAAGGTTATCAGTGCAGAATTGCCCGGGCTTTTAACAAGAAAGTGAAGTCCAGGAATTTAAAGGAAGGAGATTTGGTACTCAAGAATAACCGAGCTTCCATTCACGACCCAAGGGGCAAGTTCAGACCTAATTGGACTAGCCCCTACATCATTAAGTCTATCTGGTCAGGTGGAGCTGTGGTTCTGATGGATCTAGATGGCTTGGAGTTTTCATAACCGATCAATATGGACAAGTTGAAGAAATATTACCCTTGAGAGGCTCGCTAGGCTGAAAACCCGAAAGGGTGACCTAGGCAAAACTGAGAGCACAAAAAATTTGAAATTATAAAAACTGAGCTCGCAAGGTTGAAAACCCGCAAATGGCGGCCTTGGCAAAAGTTAGAGCGTAAAAGGAGAGTGAAAATACCCGAGTGAACCCAAGCCTGAACTACGTAAGGCTTGATTCTCATCTTTGGGATACGTAGGCAACTTCATCCTGAAGTTCAGCCATAAACTTTTCCCCGATCAACTTTGTCCATTTGATCATCTCAGTCATCTTTCATCGTGATCTCCGGTGCAGTGCTTCTCAGACTAGGGGCAACTTTCCGTTGCTGCGCAGTGCTGCGGTACTATTCAGACTAGGGGCAACTTTCCAGTTGCTAGGATCCGGGGTTGTGCATCTCAGTGACAGATCTCAGGCGTGTCCAGTTCTGATCCATATCGAAAATGGTTTTGAAAAGTTTTAATAAAAGTTGACTTTGTTCAAATTAATCTTTTTACAACTTAGACCATCTTTGGACCAAAGCGGAAAATTTTCAGTACCCACAACCTTCGATTTCATTGATTTCAACACAGAGTTCTTTTGCTCTTGCATACAAATTAAAGTTGCTTTTTATTACAATCATAAAGAAAACTTGAAAGTACTAATAAAGCAATAAATCCGGGGCATAGTCAAGTCAGGTGTCCCTGCGCCCCCTCCCAAAGCTGGTCGAAGCCTCTGATGCCAAGCTGGGCCCAATCTGCGCCTCTTCATTGAGCCAATCCAAGCACTCATCAGACAAGGTGCAATTAAAAGTGGGAGCGGGGGCCAGGAGCTCTCTAGTCCTCCATGCTGTGGCATACCAGGCAAGCTATGCACCTCGAACCGGAAAAGCAGCCGGGTACTCAATCCCCTCTGGCGGGCAAGTCTGATCATGACCGAACTGGCGTAGGAACCGGAACGGAAAGTAGAACACACAGTGAGTCAAACCAATCAACTGGATCCCGATCAGCTGGGACATGCTATAACTCATTACCTGGAGATTGAGCCAAGGGCAGTGCCAAGCGATGCGATCTGCAGACAAATTGCACATCCAGTCAAACCACCATCCCTCATCAAGGGCATCGACTAGGCGTTGTCGAAAGAAGTAGCCGCGGGCTGAGTAGGCTGGGCAAGAGTCCACAACCTACAATTTATCCATCAACCATACCTGGGGAGGGATGAAAAATGAGAGAATAAAGAATAGAGAGACGTGCGATGAGAGAAAAGTAAGAAAAGGGTTTTGTGAGAAAAACTGAGCCTGAGGGCCAAGTGGTGTGAGCGATACATATGTGAGAATGGGTGGGAAACATTACCTGCAGCAGTAGTGGGCTCCCCGCAAATCTGGTCGTCTCTCGGCGATAAAAGGAGTCCAAGCCCATCAACGTCTCAGCCAGAGTCATGGCAATGCAGCTTTTGCCTTCCTTCAAGCCTTGAGCAACTTCAATCAGACGAATACTAGATCCACCAAAGCCTGGGGAAAGCAGAAAGTGAGACAGCAGGCACAAGCAGAGGGCATGTTGTCGGAAACCTTGCCAATAATGGTCACCGCAGTCACCGGCCTCAGAAAAGCGATGAATCAAGCCGAGGATGTCCAGTTCCCCATTACAGATCAGAGACCGAGCGTCATGAATGGTAAGTCCACACATTCGCCCTAAAGCTTGGGCGTGGCCAAAGCGAAACTGAGGCAAGATCTCTTCATGACGTTCAGATTCCATCAAAACTTGAAAATCTTCGAAGGTTAGACATACCTCTTGCCCGCCAAAGCTAAAGACGTGCGTTACCGGGTTCCAAAACCTCGCCGCAGCGTGGAGAAAAGGAAGGTGCAGCGGAGTACGGCTCAGCATGAATAGTGCATTCAAGTCGAAACCCCGGTAGTTCAACTTTTCCGAGCCATCTAGAGAAGCGATCCAAGCTGCGAGATTTTCGATGAGAAACGCCTCCGTTTTGATGCAAAACTAAGATGGAATGAATGAGCCACGGAGCTAGGACTTTTAAAGAGGATAAGGCACTGTTCGGGGGGACACGTGTCAAAAATTTGATGGTTGCTGGGCTAAGTGGCCGGCCGGCCGGCCACCTTTCCTAGCAGGCCGGCCACCTTTCTCCCTTCAAATGCAAAAAGTTAGCCGGCCAGCTCCCAAAGGTGGCCGGCCATGCTCCAATATGTGCCTTTGGTCCTGTTTTACCCTCTAGAAGGAAGTTCTAAGCATTTCTATGCATCGGGAGTGTCGAAGGCCTCCATTTCCCTTTGTTTCGGATGCGTTCTGTCACCCAGATCGTCCGAAATACATTTTTTTTGTAGAGTTGCTACTAAGTCTTGCTTATCGAGTTGTTGTCTTGCTTATCGAGTTGTTGTTTTGCTTATCGAGTTGTTAAGTTTGTCGAGCTATCGAGTTGCATGTGTTGAGTTGTTACTTTTTGTTTAATTTTGTTATGCCTTATTTATCGAGTCATCAACTTTGTTGTGTTTTGCTTATCGAGTTGTAAACTTGCTAAGGTTTTGTCGTTTCTTAGTAAGTTAAGATATCTAGTTTGTTGCGTCAGTTCACTACCTGACTGGGCAAATGCACAATGCACATTTCCATTTAATCTCATTTTGGTGCAAAATGATGCGATGCGATGCTAAGAACATAAAATACAACACTTTTTCAAAAGCTGTTTCATTCCAAAAGGTCCCAAACCCTGCCACATCAACCAAATCCCGGACAGCCTCCGGGAGCTCGGCGTACCACTCTCTCGCCGTGATAGAGCCATATCCCCACACAGTACGGGAAGTCACCTGCATTCAGAATAAATATAGGTTTCAGAACTTCAAAATGAAATGAACAAGCTGCGCGCAAATGAAATGAATAAGTTGCATATAAGTTGTGTACAAAATCAAATCAGATACAGACGATGGGCTGTGTGTTCAGAAAATTAGAGTTTGGGCTGCGTGTTCTACTCTCAATCAGTGTGTGCCGTGTGTTCACCTCAACAACGGGCTGTGTGTTCAGAAAATTAGAGTTTGGGCTGCGTGTTCTACTCTCGATCAGTGTGTGCTGTGTGTTCACCTCAACAACAGGCTGTGTGTTCAGAAAATTAGAGTTTGGGCAGCGTGTTCTACTCTCAATCAGTGTGTGCTGCGTGTTCACCTTCAATAACGGCTGTGTGTTCAGAAAATTAGAGTTTGGGCTGCGTGTTCTACTCTCGATCAGTGTGTGCTGCGTGTTCACCTTCAATTCGGGCTGTGTGTTCAGAAAATTAGAGTTTGGGCTGCGTGTTCTACTCTCGATCAGTGTGTGCCGTGTGTTCACCTCAACAACGGGCTGTGTGTTCAGAAAATTAGAGTTTGGGTTGCGTGTTCTACTCTCAATCAGTGTGTGTTGCGTGTTCACCTTCAATTCGGGCTGTGTGTTCAGAAAAATAGAGTTTGGGCTGCGTGTTCTACTCTCGATCAGTGTGTGCCGTGTGTTCACCTCAACAACGGGCTGTGTGTTCAGAAAATTAGAGTTTAGGCTGCGTGTTCTACTCTCGATCAGTGTGTGCCGTGTGTTCACCTCAACAACGGGCTGTGTGTTCAGAAAATTAGAGTTTGGGCTGCGTGTTCTACTCTCAATCAGTGTGTGCTGCGTGTTCACCTTCAATTCGGGCTGTGTGTTCAGAAAATTAGAGTTTGGGCTGCGTGTTCTACTCTCAATCAGTGTGTGTTGCGTGTTCACCTTCAATTCGGGCTGTGTGTTCAGAAAATTAGAGTTTCGGCTGCGTGTTCTACTCTCGATCAGTGTGTGCTGTGTGTTCACCTCAACAACGGGCTGTGTGTTCAGAAAATTAGAGTTTGGGCTGCGTGTTCTACTCTTAATCAGTGTGTGCTGCGTGTTCACCTTCAATTCGGGCTGTGTGTTCAGAAAATTAGAGTTTGGGCTGCGTGTTCTGCCCTCAATCAGTGTGTGCCGTGTGTTCACAATTAATTTATGGGTTGCGTGTTCAGAAATTCAAAGTGATTGAATTATGTGTTCAAGATGCAAATAGAATATGGTGTCATAGACTAAGCATTCTAAACAAGCTGTGTACTCAAATGAGCCGATAAACATAGCGAAAGCACGAAATGCACTGAAAATGCGGAATACATCGTAGAAAATGTAAAAGTAGAGTAAATACCTCTCGTGCCTCATAAGAAAGGTGGGACTCTGGCTCTCGATCATCAAAATCAGTGAAATGGTAGAAAACCGCCTGCGGGAGGATGTGCTCCCGAGGATGATACCTCTCGGGATCAAACGGCCGAACTCTCGGGGGCAGAGCCATAATATCCGGATCACCCCCGGCACCTGGAGGACCTCCGCCATGTGGAAAATGACCCGCCATTTCGAAAAATCTGCAAAAATGAGCAAAAATGAACGAAATGAGCAAAAATTGGAAAAAAAGTCAACAAAAGTCAACTCTCGGGAAATGAAAAAGTCAACAAAAGTCAACTCCCGAGAAAATCTTCCAAATATTGAGACAAACTTACCTCAAGTGGTGAAAATGAGAAAAGAAGCACCGAAATCAAAATTTAATCGGTTCAAAGTGGCGAAAACTGAAAGATTTCGCAAAAACAACTTGCGTGGGGCGTTGGAAAACGCATATAGAGCACAGATTTGAGAGAGAGAATGGTTTGGGAAGGAGGAGAGAGCAATTTCGGAGTTGCACTTGTGAGGAAAAGTGCTTTGGATGAGCACATTTAAAGAAAAGAGAGCAAAAAGACCAAACTGCCCCGAATCTGGACTAGGTGGCCGGCCGGCCACCTTTTCTGGCAGGCCGGCCACCCCTCTCCCAAAAACAAGGCCGGCAGCCTCCCCCTGGGAATAAAACTGGCCGGTGGTGTCCCCCATGTGGCCTCCAAGGTCTCTGCAAATTTTGGTGATGATTGGAGTCCCCGGCACCTGAAAAAGTACAAGAGAAGTGCACTTTCCGTCGCGAAATCGCTCTGCCGGAACTTCAACTTCAACTTCAACTTTCGATGCGTGTCTCATCATTACTCATCAAAAGCAATGTGTATCCTTTTTGAATATGTTGTGACCCTTCCGGGGGGGTGAACCGGAGGTCGCGATTGAGTCGCCCTCGCCGAAACGCGCATTTCTTCGCTCATTGTTTTGTGACAAACGTGCATCCTAGTTTACACTTGTTCTGCATTGTTATGCACATCACTTGCATTCTCATGCACATACTTGCATTGTTATGCACGTTTCCTTGGTATTACCATGCCTCCGTGCTTAAACTTGCATTGTCACGCGCGTTTCTTCTCGCATTGCGATGCACTCACCCATCGACATCACGTTTGTCGGCATTTCGATATCACATTGAATATATGTTGTTAAAAATGTTGTGCTTGTTGAGTTTCTTTCTTTTACAGGCACGATATTGTATGTACGGTTCATTTGAGGCTGGTGCGACCAGACGAATCACGCAGGTATTGTATCTTCTCCGTGTGAGACGTGGCGAGAGTTGGACAATTCTCTGCATTCTTAACTGCCTGAAATGTAGTTGTTGCTTTGCATCCTTGCTTAAAACTGTTGCATCTATTTGTGAATACTTGCTTCATTACAGCTTGCTGCATTTGCATGATCATTGAGTTACATCCGGCTTTGTGCATATCGCTTTGCATTTTGCCCTCTGCCTGCGGGCATGCCTGCGGGCACATCTTGGTTTATCTTGCCTGTTTGTCTAAGTCTTCGGCCTTGTCAAAAATGGGTCGTCTCTGGGCTTTGACATTCACTCCTGTCACTTATGACTTCCGAGTTCTGTCAAAGAGGGACAACTGTAGACACCCCATTTTTGACCGACCTTAAGACTTAGACGTCACCGATTGAGCGCTTGGTGATGTTGCATATCGTGCTCGTTCAGAGGTTTCAGAGTTTCGGCTGCGAGCCTTGCCTCCGAACTTCCAGGCTTTTCTGTGCCTTGCCTCGGTTTGCGAACCAGGCTCCGTTTTCTCCATTTTCTCTTCCCGAAGGGAGGGAGAGGTCTCGTAGATCATCTCTCAGTGGCCGTAGGCTACGTTTCGTGGTCGTAGCCATTTTTCCCGTTTGGAGCCCAGTTCCCGGTTTTCGGAGCCGTCGGCCGTGTGCCTCGGTTCGGGACCGCTTAACCATCTCCGTTTGCTCCGGTTTTTGGCATACATCTTATTTCCTCCCTTTTGAGGGACACTGTGGCTCGAGAGACCAACTTCGTGGTCAAACGCCACCTCCGGTGCTTAACAGTCAGTTTTCGGGGCCCCAGGCCGCGCGTTTTGGCCCCCGAACCTTCGTTTTACATCAGTTTGAGTTCATTTTTGGCAGGGACCTCATTTTCCTAGTTAAGAAGCTTGTAGAAGGGTGGGAGGCCAGCAATTGTTCCAAAAAGCCAGCTTTATTCCTTCATCGCTCTCCGTCGCCCGTTTTCCTCGCTAGAAAGCTAGTGTTGACCACCCCCGGGCCACTTTTTTGGGCCATCAACCACATATTTGTATTGTACACACCTGGGAGGCCACCAATATGCCATGGCCGGCCAGCAATTGTTCTTGGCCCTTTTGAACCCCTCTGAAAAGTTGGGTTTTCTCTCTCTTGGTTCACTTTTTCTAGGTTTTGACCACATGGTTGTGTTGTGCACACATGGGAGGCCACCAATATGGGTGGCCGGCCAGTTTTCTCTGAGTGACCCTTTTGAACCTGGTCGGCCGGCCAGGGGAGGTGGCCGGCCGGCCACCTGAACCCTCTGAACCTGGCCGGCCATGCTCCCCTCAGCTGGTTCCTTACAGCTGCACCCTCCTTTTCCCCCCAGATCCTGTATCCGATGGGGGGTCTTTTGGGGGGAAATTTGAATTTGATTTTCCCCCCCTTTTCTCCACTCCTCCCTCTATAAAACCAGACCCCCCTGCTCCATTTTAGAGGGTTACAAAATTTGGTTTAGAGCTCTTGCATACAATCTCCCTCTCTCTCTACTTCAACCCCCCAAACCCGAAGGTTCTTGCACCAATCCATAGCACCACACCTCCACACTCCATTACAGCCACTTGGAGGCTATTTCCAGAGGTTAGGAGCACCATTTCTTCAACCAAAAGATGCTGGAGCTTTGTGCTACAAGGGTAAGCTTCTTTTCCCTCTTTTTTGTTCCTATTTTGCATGTAATCTTAGCCTTTGTTGCTTACATTTTTGGGCTCCGACCCAAACTGTAAATAGTTATATTTTGAGCTCCTTTTCATGTTTGATCAAGGACCTCTTGCTGTTTGAGGTCTCCTACTATCACTTGCCTCTTTAACTCTCTTTTAGGCCTTTTTTTGTATAGTATTTTAGGCTTATTTTTGAGCTGTTTTGGACTTAGTCATAAACTGGAAAATATCTTTTTTTGAGCCCCTCTTCAACATTGTTGAAGGGCTCTCCTCTGTTTGAGGCCAGCAGCTACCACTTGTCTCTTTATCCCTCTTTTAGGCCTTTTTCTTGCATGATAGTTTAGCCTCACTTGTGTTTATTTTCGTGGCTTGATGTAAACTGTAAAGTACCTTTTTTTGAGCCCCTCTTCAACTTTATTGAAGGGATCCTTGCCATTTAGGGCCAACTGCTGTCCCTTATCTCTATTCTCTCTTTTAGGGCCACTTTTGCATGATAGATAAGCCCTATTTGTGTTCACTTTTGAGATTTTTCATAAACTGGAAAAAGGCTTGTTTTGACATTATCTTCATATTTTATTAAGGGAATATTCTTATTTGGGGTCACATGCTTCCTTGTATGCTTGATTGTATCCTATTTTGAGACTTACACCTAAGCTCCAATTGCATGCTTTGTTTGACCTTCTAGCCACTGAAATCCAGTGGATTTTCAGTGGCTGGAACACTATTTTGAGCCTCCAAATCAGAGGGGGGTGACCCCCTCTCTACTTGACTTGTTTGGTGGTCATTTCGGCCTTCCAAAGAGACCCTATCTTGCATGCTTCTTAGTCACATTTCAGGATCAATTTGGTGAGTTTTAAGACTACCATATTTGATTTTCAAAGTTGATTTGGGGCTGCCACATGTCTATCTTCTATATGCTTAAGAATCCCTTGTATAGCCCTCTAAAGGAGCTTATCATTTGTGCATGTGTTGGCTGCTTTTCAGAGGTTATTTGAGTATATTTTGGCATGTTTTATTCACTGATTTTTGCTGGTTTGATGAGTTCTTACCTGCTTCATACACTTGCCATGTAAACCATGTTTGCCAGTCAAAATTGCATGCTAATTTAAGCCATCTTGCTAGCACTTTTTGGCCACACTCTAAACTGGAAAAGTTCATGTTTTGGGATTTCCTTGACTCTGTCTTCATGCTTCATGTTCAAATAATGCATGTTTTGTATAGCTATAAGTCATTCCATGTGCCCAGTTTTGAGTTTCGGGTCTCATCTTGTAATAACCCCGACCCTGATTAACGCTAATTAGAACATAATTATGTCTAATAATAATTAAGGGAAAATCTGGAAATAATTGCATGTGCATTGCATGAATTATGTGTTATTATCTGTTCAGTGTCGAAACATCTGTTCGTGTTTGAAACTTTAATTCGCAATTCGGAAGCCTTATCGGCACTCGATTCCGAAATTGATTAGTGTTTTAGACTAGTTGGATTTTATGGTATATTTATCTAAAATGTGTTTAGGTATGACTTAAGTAGATTAAATAGTGATAAATCGCTAACTTGGACTTATTTACCAAACTTGCCACTAAGTGGGCCACTACCTCACACACTTAGAGACTTGTACATGCTTGATCAAAAACCATTTCCTCAGCCCTTTTCCTTATACTAGCCGACCAAGAGAGGAAATAGGAGAGAATTGAGTTCATTTTGTGGATTTGCTTGGAATTGGAGGAAATTGTAGGCAACTTGGAAGAATTAAGCTCTTAGGCTTGGAATTGAAGGTTTAAGGTAGGAATTCATCCTCTCATTTATGTAATTAAACTAGCTTTTGCATGGTTCTTGATCAATTGGAGATTAGAGTCTAGAATTAACTCATACATGTTGAATTAGAACTTAGCTCATACATGCATGCACTTGTTCTTAGATGTTGAAGTTGTTTTCCATGAAAACTTACATGCATGTCCATTTCCTAAGTATCATCCATGTATTCATCATGTTTTTCCACCAAATTGACCACTTGATCATGGTTTGGAGTTTTGGAGTTCATTTGAATTCTTGCATGTTGGTTTAAACATTGTTCTTGAAGATTTTTGGAAATGGTGCTCAAATTGACTCACTCTTGGCCCTTGATTTTCCAAATTGGCTTTTGAAACTTCATATACTTTGAGTTTAAAGTGTTTTTCCAGAATTTGGGCCCAAGAGGTTGAGTTTTGGGTTGAAGAATGCTTGGTTCGAACTTGGGAGGCAAATCTGGAAATTCCAGAATTTGGCTTCCTCGCTCGAGCGACCATCATTTGTTCAGAGCTCCGCTCGAGCGAAGAAATGGTGGCTCGAGCGTAAATTTCAAGCTCTCAGAATCTTGGTGCGCGTAGGCGTATGCTCGAGCGAAGAGACCTACGCTCGAGCGAAGAGCTGTGTCTCACGCTCAAGCGAGCATCGAGCGAGCATCGCGCGGAAAAAATCAGCAACCAGTACTTTTTCATCTTTGTAGATCGCTCGAGCGAAGGATCTCTCGCTCGAGCGAACCCTTTGATTTTGCAAGCTCGCTCTAGCGAAGGAAGGCTCGCTCGAGCGAGACCCCTGTTTTCAGCAACTCTTGAAAAATGTTTTCTAAGGCATTTAGGCATCCACATTCCATCCTAGGCATCCCTAGGCCATATTTAAGGCTCCCCAATAAGGATAAGGGGTTAGGTAGACACTTAGAATCATTGGTGTGAGTTTTGTACATTTAGAAATGCGTATTTCAAGGGTGTATCCGTTATGTGTTATGTAGGTCGTGTGCCGCATTCTGTTTGACCTTTTGGCTCCACCTATCGGTTTCAACGCCCACTGTGAGTAATAACATTGTAAAGATATGTTCAACTGTACTTATTTTCTGTGTGATGAAAATGAGATCTGTTTTCTGAAATGATATGTTATGTACAATGAATGATTGTCCAATTTTTGACATGTATCCGTGACATCCTTAGTACCATGTGAGATTTACAGCCTTGACCCGGTATCGGAGGTTCCTTATAGAACTTTACGCTTTATGCGTCCTGTGATGTTACGCTTTATGCGTCTTGTTATGTGAATTTGTGCACTGATGCCCGTACCGGAGGCCCGCCATGGGGGCTTAGCTGTCTTGTTACCTGGATCCGGAGGCTCCTTCACCGGAGCTAAGGAGGTTATTCATAACCTTACGCATTGCGCGTTTAGTTAAGCCAATGGATGTATCACGTAAATGAAACTATGACTTATGATTTATGTCTATCTATGATCCAATCAAGTATGAAATTGAAAAGCTGAATTATGATTTCGATCTGATCAAGTATGATTTTGATACAATGTGAATTGACTTCTGAAATCTATGTGGACTCATTCATTGAAACCCCTTTACTCTGTTTATTATTCACTGGGCTTTCGCTCACAGTTTACTATATATATGTAGGTGAGCCGGCACATGACCAGGGCCAGAGTTGAGGGCCTCCTGTTCCCTTTTTGTCAGCCAGCTATTGTGCCTCCCGAGGAGGTTCCGGTCAAAGTCTAGCCCTGTGGCTGTTTTGTTTCATGCTAGTCAATGTTTATGTTTGTGTCTTGTAATGTTGGATCTTGGGTTACACTTTATGTAAATACTTTGTACATATTTAACGTATCTGACTAGCATGTTTATGTATATAAATAAGTTTTGAAATTTTCTGTCCCATGTACGTCATCACAGCTCATTGGACCTTGTTTACTTTATATATTTGCTTCCGCTAGCCCCTTATATTTTGTTAATCCGTTCAGAGGCCGTAGGTAATCCCCGGATTACTGGCCGGTTACGGTGCCAAACCTATAGGGGCGGGTTTGGGTCGTGACACATCTCATGCATCGGGTGCCATATTACCATGCTTCGGGGCTGTTTTGCATCATGTTTTAGTGCTGAAATTTGCTTGTTTGCATATCATGTTCCATGCCTTACCATGCTTTGGTAGAGTGGCATTCGTGCCTTAGGTTCGGTCCTCGGTTTGCGTGCATGTGTGCACGCATCTCGAGTGTCTCATTTCCATCTTATGGCCTCCTATGTGAGTGTGGCTGAGGTTCGCTTGTGTTGGTGTAAGTCCATTATGCATTGTGTATGCCATTTCATTTCATAGCATTGTGTATGCTAGGTTGTATGTTAGCGCATTGTGTATGCCATGTTACCTTGTACATCGTGTATGCCATTTCATAGCATTGTGCATGTTAGGTTGTATCTTAATTGCATTCATGCATGTCATGCATATTGCATTGTGTTTGGGATAGGAGTTAGCCCGAGCACGGGAAACGAGGTACGTTTCGTACTCCGAGTGACGGAACGTGTCTCAATTCCCCAGTCGCCGACACTTCGGATTACCCATGATGGAGTTTAGGTCTTGTTGTGTTTATGTGTGCATTCATTTCATATTAAGTCGTGCAATTCGACTCCTCGACCATCATGCATCGAGATGCGCGATTGATGGCACGATGATCGAAGACTACGCTCCCTGAAGAGTAGTCAAGCATAAATATGTGAAAATACATTGCCATGCCCCTTTCCTGCTCTCTGTTGCAGCAAATCAAAAATCGGCAATCTCTTGGGACTTCACGCAATATTCCGAGCTCAATTGTAAACAGAGGCTAATCGGGGCATCGCGATGGATTTTCGCGCCAAGCAACTCAAACACGCATCATTCATCATCCGGAGCAGAGTTGAGGTAGTCCCCTAGCTTGCATGCCTGTTTACCATTTTCCTAGATTAATTTGTTAATTAATTAGGATTTTGTATTTATTCGGACTGTAATTATTCATTTGGGACTGTATATTATTTATTCGGACCCTCCGAGTGAGGGCAATGTTGTAATAAGTGTGCGTGAGTGTGATGTATGTCTTCCAACCCCACGTCTTTCTCCTTTTTATTTACCAGCTTATGATGGTTAGATTAGGGCATGTTTCAATTAGCATACAGTATGATAGCATGTTTGCATTCATTCATCTGTTTTGCATGCACCGGGCTCGGCGCATCATAACTAACTGCATTTGTATTTCAATTCCGAGTTGAATACATGTTAGCTGTTGCATCTCATATGCCATGTTTAGAATAGCCGAGCCTGCTATAATTGCATTTTTGCATGTGTTGCATTAGGCATTTCTGTATAATTAGGATCATGCATGGATTTCTAATTAGCTTCTGTTTTGGCTTGGAGTACTTGGTAAGTTTTTATGCTTTAGCATCCTTGCATGTGTGTGAGTGACTGCCATGAATAGCATGCTTACCATGAGGCTATGTGCTTATATGATATAACTGCCTGAATGCCTGTGGGTGAAGGTTGAGTTATTTGGATTGGAACAATGCATTGACTGTGGGTTTTAAGCCCGCTAGATAGTGGCAAAACCATCTTTTCTAAGCCCACATGAGGGTGGCAAAATCTGCATTTTAAAGCCTACTTGCGAGTAGCAAACCATCTTTCAAAAACAAACATGAAATACTTTGTTCCAATTCAGGCGACCTGGTCTATACTTGTATGTTGTGTGCATCACATAGTAAATCTAGGCTAATAACCGGAATAAGAATGCATAATGTTTTCAAAACTAGATATCATGTTTAGTAGAGGCCGATTTTTGATCGGGCGAGCAGGGGTGCTCACGAAGTGACCTTCCCCAATCGTACCCAAGTTCCCGAGCCGAGGCAACTTTGGTGATGACGGACACGTGGCCTTAGGCAAACGAGTCAGGGTTTCCTAAATTTCCCCAAAAATAAAATATTTAGGTGGCGACTCTGTATCTGGCAAAGCAGTCCATGTTTGGCACTTCTTTCAAAAAATCTGTTTTCTCAAAACGATTTGCCAGATTTGGACTCTTTAGTTCAGATTAAGAACCGTGACATTTGAGTCCTGAACTGTAGTGAGCCCAAAATGAACAGAACGGGGGACTCAACCCTCCCGGGGCGTTCGGGGACGTCTACAATACTGTGGTTATTTTGTTTTCTCATTTTGTTGTGGTTATTTTGTTTTCTTATTTTGTTGAAATATTTTATATTAACGTTATGAATAGTATTTTTTTTTTTTTTGGCACTGTAAAATTAACCAGTGACAATGTTATAACAATTTGTGAGTTATATTATGAAGTGAAAATGCCATATGCAATTTTTTAGAGAGTGCATATTATACATGTAAACATTAATATAAAAATAAAAATTAATAACAAAACCATTATTTTAATAAAATGAAAAAAAATAATAAAAACTTATTTCGTATAAAAATTAATATAAAAATTTGTTTTTAATAACAAAACCATTATTTGAATGAAATGAAAAAAAATAATAAAAAATTATTTCATTTAAAAATTAATATAAAAATTAAAATTAATAACAAAACCATTATTTTAATAAAATGAAAAAAAAATACTAAAAACTTATTTGGTATGAAAATTAATAGCACAGTTAAAGTTGATAACAAAACCATTATATTAATAAAATGAAAAAAAACAATTAATAAAAAAGAATTCGTATGAAAATTAATATAAAATTGTATAGAACAATTAAAGTTGATAACAAAGCCATTGTTTCAATAAAATGAAAAAAAAAATTAATAAAAAAAATTTGTACAAAAATTAATAAAAAGAAATTAAAATTAATAACAAAACCATTATTTCAATAAAATGAAAAAAAATAAATTAATAAAAAAATGTCGTCTACAAATTAATAAAAAAATTAAAATTAATAACAAAACCATTATTTTAATAAAATGAAAAAAAATAAATTAATAAAAACTTATTTGGTATAAAAATTAATAGCACAGTTAAAGTTGATAACAAAACCATTATTTTAATAAAATGAAAAAAAATAATAAAAACTTATTTCGTATAAAAATTAATATAAAAATTTGTTTTTAATAACAAAACCATTATTTGAATGAAATGAAAAAAAAATAATAAAAAATTATTTCATTTAAAAATTAATATAAAAATTAAAATTAATAACAAAACTATTATTTTAATAAAATGAAAAAAAAATACTAAAAACTTATTTGGTATAAAAATTAATAGCACAGTTAAAGTTGATAACAAAACCATTATTTTAATCAAATGAAAAAAAACAATTAATAAAAAAGAATTTGTATGAAAATTAATATAAAATTGTATAGAACAATTAAAGTTGATAACAAAGCCATTGTTTCAATAAAATGAAAAAAAAAAATTAATAAAAAAAATTTGTACAAAAATTAATAAAAAGAAATTAAAATTAATAACAAAACCATTATTTCAATAAAATGAAAAAAAATAAATTAATAAAAAAATGTCGTCTACAAATTAATAAAAAAATTAAAATTAATAACAAAACCATTATTTTAATAAAATAAAAAAAATAAATTAATAAAAACTTATTTGGTATAAAAATTAATAGCACAGTTAAAGTTGATAACAAAACATTATTTTAATAAAATGAAAAAAAACAATTAATAAAAAAGAATTCGTATGGAAATTAATATAAAATTGTATAGAACAATTAAAGTTGATAACAAAACCATTGTTTCAATAAAATGAAAAAAAAAAAAAAATTAAAGACAATTATAATAAAAAATCATTGTTTATACCACAATCAAATTTTTTTTTTCTTTTTTCCCACATGGCACCTATCCGACCTATTTGGTCGCACGAGCAACTTTTGCTATTTTTCCAAAAAAATTAATAAAAACTTATTTCGTATAAAAATTAATATAAAACTTAAAATTAATAACAAAACCATTATTTTAATAAAATGAAAAAAAAAAAGTGAATGAACATCATAAACTGAATAAATATCATAAACTATAATTTTTGCATGCATCATTCAACCATCAAATTCAATAAAGTGTTTGCCCCTGCATATGATACATTGCATCAACAACATATTTAAGTGTCTTTATTCATGTAATTACATTTTGTTGATTGACCATGTGATGATATTTGGGAAAGAAATTTGATTTGAGTTCCCTTTCCTTGAATTGCCATTTAGCCCAATCATTGTCCTCATTGTCAATTTTCCTACAAAAAGACGAAAAAAGTCATTAAATTCATAATTACAAAAAGTGGGCGAAGTTATGTAATAAAGGTGTCATAATGATTGAAACTAGTAAAATAATTATACATTTTCAACCATTAGTCACTGCGAAATTCACTTGCCTTGTTCACATCACAAATCTAGCCATGACCAACATGATTTTGCCACATAGCGGTAGCAATTGCATCCCTAAAGTTCGATTGGTACGTCAACCCATGTTGTGACATTTCAACATAGTCAGCTTGGTCTCCAACAAACTCGTCTACTTCCGCTTCTGCCGCAATTTCATTATCAGCTTCTATGAAGAATGGGTTCATATCTGCATGCAAGCGGATCCAATTGTGCAGTACACAACATGTAATCATGAGAGGGCCTTGTCTTGTAGACTTGTAATTTGGCATGGACTGCAATATTGGGAATCGCTTCTTCAGAACACCAAATGTTCTTTCTATGACATTGCGTAATGACAAATGTCGATGGTTAAACAATTTATTGGGTTCTGAATAATGACAGCCATAAAACTCTTGCAAGTGATAGCGTTAGGAACGAAATGGAGCAAGAAATTCAGGCATGTTCGTGAAACCAGCATCCACTAAATAATACTTGCGTACATGTAAATAATGAATGCACTGTTCTGTCAAATAGATGTACAAAAAAATAATTTCAAAAAATGTACCGTATGTTATTTGGTGACACTCACCATAGGGTGGGTGTGGGAACTGTAGATCAGCTCTTGTAATATAATCAACTAAAATAGCATTGTCGTGAGCGCTACATTCCCATCCAGAATTAATAAATGTGAACAACATGTCGAAGTCGCAAGTTGCAAGTACATTTTGCGATACAGTAGATTTGCGGCCGCGGAATATATTTTGTCTTGAAGCAGGGACCCATGCATCCACCAATGTGTCATCGATTGCACCGACACAATCCTACTTGAAAGATATTTGTTTGACATTAAAAGCGAAACAAACTTGGATATTACTTTTATAACAGGAGAAAAAAAAAATCGTCCCTTATTGTTATTGAAAACTTACAGAACAATCATTAAATTCATACCTTGAACCAAACCTCCTGTCATTTAAAATTTTTGCCGGTATCTCGTCCTGTTTACATGGTTTGATAACCGTTGATGCAAGCTTGCACAGTGCCCGCATAACAATTTTGATGTGCCGACAAATAGTTTCCATGGAGTATTGAAATCTATCGGCCAGTAGTCGATGGCGATCATTTTGTGCGAAAGTGTATAAAAAAATTCCAAACGATTCCTCGACAGTGATATGCATATATTCAGTATCGATAAAGCCATTTTGAAGTAAGGTGTCTTTCAATAAAATGAATGTTTATGCATCCATTAGCATAATGTCCATCATTGTTTCTGGATGGCCATTTAATAAGCTGAAGATATAATTATCACCTTTGAATGGACAAGTTCGTTACGGTTGCCTACTACTTGACGCATTGATATGATCATGCATGAAAGCAATCATCAAAAAATTCATAACATCTTCAATAACCTCATCCTCCTCTGATGAGATCTCTATTGCATTGTTTTCTCTGTCGGATGACATATTGTTTCGTCTACATCACAATAAAAGCATAATTCTAAAATAATGTTTAACAACATGCTAAATCTTACCATTATTGGTGAAACTGAATTAAAAAGTGGCTACATGAATAGTCAGCCTTAGTCATTTACCAGCATCTACTAAAATATATACGCGAAGAAAATTTGTTTAATATGTATTCATCTTGTCATAAGAATACGGACATGAAAGAACTACGAACAATAACACAACATATTGATGTAAAACAAAAACTACTTAAAAGTTCAATAAAAATAAACATACGAAGATGGAAAAAAAAAAGTGCATCTCATGGGATGAAAAAAAATGATAAAAAACAAATTAGGAATCATCAAATCATCTTGCAGAACGACAAGGAGAATCGCTAATTCAATCAAAACACAACTTCTCACTTCACTGCAAAGTTAGGATCATAGCTAGGCGCATATGGGTAGGAGTACACATAAAAAACCTTCGTCATTCCTTGTCTTTAAACAGTGTCAGTGCCCTAACGTACTGGACCGGTGGTATGTTCCCAAGCTCTAGCAATGCATCTTGACTTGCATCAAGGGAATACTCATCATTACCTGCACTTACATCCTCTGTGTCAGTTGATTGTGCACGTGAATGTTCTGTTTTTGCCTGTACGTAGGATGTGAAAGCAGCGCACACATCATCGAACCCACTTGACCATGATTTTTTGGAACGACTACTGTCAGTCTGGCTACTTGTAGGGCCCCTCTTGTGACTTTTTCCCTTCGCTAGATCCATGTATTCATCGCCGAATAAGTCAACAGGAATGGCTTTGGCAGCATTACTCCCACCAACTTCAGGGCTCCAAAATTTATTTAGCATTTTATCTTCTTCATCTGAGTCAAGGGGTCCTTGTGTGGATGCACGAGACAAAGCCCCTGTGGTACAACAATTTTCAACAATTTCTGTCATTTCTTAGAAATACTCAAATCCTTTTGTCCTAAACTTCTTTACATTTCTGGTAGCCTACAGCTATTGAAACTATTGAAATAAGCATACTGTACGTGTGATGAAATGTTACCAAAAAAAAAAAATTGAAAATGGTATAGATTAATGAAAAACCTTATCCCAAAATTCATTGGATGCAACAACAGTTCCTACAATGGGATCCCATCCCAAACCAGTCTGTACCTGCAGTCGCTTAAACGTTTGGTTATTAGCTTTCAATTGCTGATATTTTTCTCGCACCTGCTTTGCTGTATACCGAAATCCATACAGATTTTGCAACTAATTTGCAAAATGATTCCAATGCCTAATTGTCCATGTTACCCAAAAAGTAACCTAAGAGGGAGGTGAATTAGGTTTCTAAAAATTAAATTAATAATACCCAATAAAATTAACTACTAGTACAACAAATTATTAACAAGCACAATGATGAACTTAGCAGTAAATGATCAAGCAAAATAACAATGAAGTATAACTAACATATAGGGTAAATCAAATGATTAACACATGAATATTAGATAGTTATAGCAGTAGTAAGAAAGTAAAGAGATTAGAGAAGATGAAACAATCATATTTATAGTGTTTCGGCTTCAACCAAGCCTACATCCACTCCTCAAGCTTCACTTGAGATTTTCCACTATCTTCTAACTTCACAGGGGTGCTAGCAACCTCATAAACATGGAGCAATCCTCCATAGATTTTACACAGATTTCACAAGCCCAGACCCTTGCAAATCTTAGGTGATTCACAATCACTCTCAAGATTTCAAGAACACAGTGTTTGCAACACTTTTACAAGATGAAATGGTATTTTTGCTTTCAAAGAAAGCTTGCAATAAATATCTCTCCCAGATGGATATACAAAATGAAGCTTTGGTTTTTCTGTAAACCTCACACAGGAAAGATAGGCTTAAAGCTATACGTCTCAGTGCATAATTTCTGAAAGATGATGTAAACAAAAATTGAAGAACATACCTTAGAGAATTTTTCAGAGAATAGATGTGAGTGATTATAAATCAAAGAATATTTTCTGATTTTTTTGTAACTTTGTTTACATTAGAGGTTTTGGTATATATAATGAAATTTATAGTCATTTATAGCCGTTGTATTCATTTGAATTTATAGCTGTTTATAGCCATTGTACTCCATCATTACTAATTTGAATATCTTCCACTCCATCATTACAAATTTGAATATCTTCCACTTGAACCTTTTGAACCTTTTGAACTGCTGTTGTACCGGACTGTTTGAACCTCTGTTTTGGGTTGCTTGAACTCTTGATTTAATCAAATATTAAATACATTCTAACAACATTTAGGATAAAGGTTTAGGTGAGAAATAATGAGACAAAATAAATTTTGATTCTATTTTTCTCTTTCAAATAAATTAAAACATAATTAAATAAATCATCAAAATAAATGTTGATTCTATTTTTCTCTTTCAAATAAATCATCAAAATAAATTTTGATTCTATTTTTCTCTTCCAAATAAATTAAAAAAAATCATTAAAATAAATTTTGGATTCTATTTTTCTCTTTCAAATCAAATTAAAACATAATTAAGTAAATCATCAAGATAAATAAGTCTAACAGTCCACACAGTAGTACGGCCTGTTGTTTGATTTTTTTTAACGTCTTCTCTCAACATGTTTATTAATTTCATTTCAATTCTGGGAGTCCATATTTTTGTATCATGATTGTTATTTGAATTGTTTCCATCTATCTAAAAACACACAATTTATATTTAAACTACTCTGGAGTGGATATAAAAAAATAACAGAGCAAAAATTAATTACAATTATTTATGTTTACGTACGAATCAAAATTAATATTTATTTGAACTTGTTAAATAATGTTAGGAAAAGCAGATGATTTTAAGGGCAAAACAGAGACAAAATAAAAACTATATAACATTAATGTTTATTTGAACTTGTTAAATAATGTTAGGAAAAGCAGATGATTTGAAGGGCAACACAGAGACAAAATTAAAACCACATAACATTAATGTTTATTTGAACTTGTTAAATAATGTTAGAAAAAGCAAATGATTTGAAGGGCAAAACAGAGACAAAATAAAAATCACATAACATTGTCTGTAAAAAGTTTGTGAAACAAGTGTACACAGTAAAAAAAAAAAAAAAAACCAAAAATAAGAAGAAGAAAAAATAAGAGAAAAAGAGAAGGATGAAGGAGCGGAGCACGAAAGTCGATCGGCTGGATGACCCGGGGGACGACCGGCTCAACTTCAACAGTTCAAAGAGTTCAGATAGATCAAAAACCATTTCTATACTCGTTTGGACTTCTCATAAACCATTTCAGAACTCATTTGTACATACTAGATGATTGAAGGATATACGTACCAGATTAGTGGGAGTTGAATAGTTATCACCGGTGATGGAGTGGGTACAGTGACTAAATGTGCGACTCTTTGGTAGTCGTCTGATTCGAGAATAGGTTTGACAAATTTGACTTGTGACAAAAAAAAATTGGGAATAAAATTAGGGATGTTTTAGAAAATCAGTGAGCTGTAAGAAAATATTTGAAACAAATTTGTGATTTATTTGACCTCGGTGTCATCGTTGTTTGGTTGCCTGGAGAATGAATCTTCCACAACGCACAAATTGTTACTCACTTGATTTGTGAGAGATGGTATGCGTAAGGAGCGGGTTCACAGACATAATTCATAAAATGGTCTGAGTTCACAATGAACACTACCCGTAACGAATCGTCAGTCCTGATCTTTGAAACAGAGAAAGACAAGTAGATCAGTTCACCTGTATATTTCTTTTTGCACGTGAACCTTTTCAGAGATGATGAACATGGAAGCTTTTCAGAAAGGAAAAAGACTGAAGACGTTGAAAGCTTTTGATAGTGGAGAAATGAAAAAGAAAGCTGCCAAACGGGAAGTCGAATTGTATTTTGAATGATATGGTGGAATTCTATTTTTAAAATCGTATCCAAACGTAAAGCGCGAATGATAGGGTGGAAATGTAATTTGAAAACATAATCAAACAGAGAATTATTTAAAAATGTGAAGGAAAAAAATAATGGCAAACAAAGAGCCATAGTGTGAAGGAAAAAAATAATTAGAGAATTATTTAAAAATATATAATTTATAATTATTAATATTAATAAAAAGCTATTAATTTATAATTATTTTTCTAACATTAGACTGACATGTAATATTCCTATCAATATAAACAATGACAAGACTTTTAAGAATTGGTTACTGATTACATAAATAGCCGTGCTGGAACCCCCAGTGGGGGCACCCCTAGCACCCCAGCCTCACGTGGAAGTTACGCAAGACTTGAAAAAAAAAATAAAAAAAAAATTAATAATAATTTGGCCAATCAGACCTCATTAGGGGTCACCTCTAGTGGAGTTTTGATGCATTTTCCTTACACAAATCAAAATAAACAATGACAATCTCTTGAGTCTTTTAAGAATTGGTTACACAAGTTGAATAAGAAGGTTTTCTCTCAATAAAAAATTACTTCAATAATGAAAAGAATATGAACAAACTAGCCTGATTAATTTCAAAGTTATATATATTGTGAGGTAGATTCTTATGTTGACATCTAAATATAAAAAAAATTTGAGAATCAAAGTTATATATATTGTGAGGTAGATTCTCATGTTGACATCTAAATATGAAAAAATTTGAGAGGCGTGCGCAGTTTATTATAGGTTTTATTTTATGATTCGAATCATTCATTTTATAAGACCCTTAATATATATCATATATAAAAAATAAAAAAAAAGTGCGATCTAATAGTTGTATCATTTTTATTTTATCAGATTTGTTTCTGAAAAAATAGAAAATAAATATATTTTTGAAAATAGTCGCTCATTTTTTAAAGATAAACACGATAAAATAAAAATTTTATAATTATTGAATTGAACTAATTTTTTTCATAATTATACATATTGAAGGTCCTATAAAATAAACTATTCATATTATTGAAACAAAACGTGTGATAGACTTTATAAAATTCTTAAATTCTCTTATATGATGATATAAACATGAAAGAAATCAACTCTATACATATTGTCAAGTAATGTTTAGCGAGAAAAAATTTAGCCTTTTTTTAGGTTAAAATTTATAAAAAAGACAAAATTGGTTAAAAAATTAATAAGACAAAAGGTCACATTAAATTCATAATTATTTTATTTTTTCTCTTACAAACATCACATTCTATTATATAAAAAAAATCAATTATTTTTCCAAACATAAAATTTTTAATCTATTAAACTAGACAAAAACTAAAATAGCAACTTTCAAACACCCACTTTGGCCTCTTTTAGAAAGTAAGTTAAAAGTCATTTCCCAATTTTTAACCCATCTTAAATCACATTATCACATATTTTTTACATATTTTTTCAAAAAAAATAAAAAAAAAAAATCAAGAAACCAACTTTAACTATCTTTTCAAAAACTACCATTTATTGCATCCGCGTCTTGGGTGTTGATGGTTGACTTTACTTTTGGCAAAATCAATTTATCATCCGTTGATTTCGCTTACTACCCGCTTCAGGTCACACCTTCCATTGGCTGGCAAAAGTCTACTTTAAGCAATCCGATCAGTTGATTCTATATTAAAAAAGGCTAGAAAAAACCAAATAAATAGATGTATTATATAAGTACATTTTTTATCTTTTTATTTTTTTAGATAATATCACTTATCTATTTTTTTTTATATATTTTTATAAAAATTTTAAAAATACACTTATTTAAATCATCCCAAATAACCTCTGGCCAAAGTCAATAATGCAGAACAAATATTAAAATTTAGACAATCAGTTAGGTTGCCTCAGGCTATGTTTGGCATGGTTTTTTTTGACTCTTTTAATCACAAAAAGATAAATAAATTAAAAAGTCAATGAGAAAAAATGTCATATCCAAACCATAATTGTTCATTTTTTTCTTATAAAAGTCAAAAAATTCAAAAAGTCTATTCTAAACGAAACTTTTTAGGCCTAAACTACGGTCTCATTTGGGAACATGCTATTTTAGTAACTTTTTATTTTTTTGGCTAAAATATGAGATAAAAAAACTAATATGTTTGGAATAAATTTTTAATTTTTTACGAAAAAATGTGCAAAAAAATAGAAAGAAAATGGAATCTTAGCGTTTGATAGAGTTTTATAATTATGATTTGATAATAGAATTATATTTTGAATTTGTGAGTTCTGGAATTATAATTTGAGTATGAAAAATTTATTTGGTTATGAGTTTTGAAAAGAGTTTTGAATTGAGATTAAAATTTTTGATGTAACATATAATATTTGATTCAAAAACTTACACCTAATAACCAAACAAATAACCTAAAATTTTATTCAAAACTCATAAAAAAATTTAAAAAAATCCGAAAATATTTTTTATTTAAAATATAAAAATAACAGGTGCTAAAAAAATAAAAATAAAAATAAATAAATAAACACGAACACTGTTCTGGTCAACCGGCCAGACATCCAGAAAGATGACCGGATAGACATATTTTCAACAGTAGGTGTAGAATCAACTGTTGAAAGCTCTCATTAAACACCACACTCAAATCAAAGGGTAAAACTATGATTCCTTAGCTCTACCAAATAGATGATATATGTTCTAGATTTTTTAATTTTTTAATAATTTTTTAACTTTTTAATTAAAACAAACACATGTCAAAACGAAGCCTAAAATTACTAAAAAGTAAAAAAAACTAGAAAACCAATCCATATTCCAAACGCTCAATTGTTTAGGATCCTTACACTTCCTATCCAATAAGACCTCTCAATGTTGATTTTTTTTATAAAAAAAAACCTAGTCCTACGAAAAAAAGAAAAATGTCGTATTAACTCAATTTCAATTGCTTACCTCGTTTGGAAATAGATTATTTAAATAATTTTTTAGTTTTTTAGTTAAAATATAAGGTTAAAAAAATTAATATATTTAGTATAACTTTTTATTTTTTTACGAAAAGATATATAAAAAATAAGAAGAAAAACGAATCTTTAATTTTTTTATTTAATTTGTTGAATTTTTGACTTTTAAAATAATTTTTTCACTTTTAAATTAAAATATAATATTGCCAAACGAGACCTGGTAGATAAGATATTTTCTTATCTTCTTGGGTCATCAAATTACCGAGTCAACTTTTCATTGTGTTAATGCAATCCAAAGGATCGATCACAATGTGGATTCACTCGCTCATTTGTGCTTAGGTTGTAATGTCTTCAAGTCCTAATATTTTGCAGTTACAATTGATGCAATTTTCTCTACCCCTATGTCGCCTATAGTAATTTAAAAAAGAAAAAAAAAAAAAAAGATCAACTTCCCTCTTTTTGGAGGGTCCAGTTGATAGGCTGTGAGCCGCTCACTTTTGTGATCTCAACCAATAATTTTCTAATATTTTTCGAGTGGATCATTTGAAAAAAATAACAATAATAATTGGACAACAGTAATTATATAATTAAATCACATTTGTCTTAAAATAAACCGAAGCTATGTATGATTATAAGAGTAAACCATCTATTTTTTAAAAAAACAAATATGGTTCAATTATGTGACTAATAATATCCGATCAATCTAATTTTTTTAAAACAATTCACTTTGTGGACACTAAAAAATAAACTATTGAGATTACTGAAATAGATAGTGTGAGCTGCAGCTTCAAGTCTAATTGCTGGAATGGAAGGTAGCTTCTTTCTTAAAATATAATAAATATATATATATAAATATAATGATCATGAAGGAGTAGTAGAGAAAACTTTATATTATTTTATTTGTTTTTTGACCAGTTGAAATTTGGAGTATTGGCATGTTTGAAAAAATAAATAATTTGTAAGCAGAAAGTGAGTGAACATGGGTGTTGGGTTATCAGCTTGCTCCATGTGTGAAAATGTCACCAACCACCAAATTCCCTATGAAAAACTATGTCAACTATGTTCTGGCATTGGCAATATTATAACAGAGATTAGAAGTCAATGCACACCCACCCACACACACACATATATATACTCATCCTTACATAGCGCTCATCTTTAGCCTCTGAATCTGCCATTGCTCACAGCCTATTCACCATGGCTAACCATTTTGTGTTGCTTCTTTCAGCATTGTCAGTTTTATCAGCATTAGCCAATGGTAAACTTATGCTCTCCCAAATCCCATATTGCAATCTCTCTCTCTCTCTCTCTCTCTCTCAATGAATCATTTTTTTGAACATCCATCACATGTGTATGCCTTTCTTTTATTCTAATGAGGGTTTTCGGAACTTTTTCTCAACTAATTTCTTTTTATATGCTGTTACTTATCTCAACACATATCGGGTAATAAGTTATGAGAATAGCCCCAAGAGAGCAATGCATTTCATGGGATCTAGTCTCGACTTACACATTTTGAAATTTTATCGTGACTCAACTTGTCACTCACCTAATCTCTTAGGAATTTCCATTACTGATTTTTAGAAAATACTATTTATATGGAATTTATCACCTAAACAATATGAAAGTAGAGTTTTTGTAATTAAATGTAATTTAAATAGATATTTTTATTTAAAATGATAAATTCCAATATATCTATGTCAATGTGCTAATAAATTATATATATATACATATTTTTCCCTATTTTTGTGTGTGACTACTACTGATATCTTCAATGGTGCAAATCTCTCAACAGGTTCAATTTTCACACCTGCCATCAATGCTAAGAAAGTCTCCTATGTAAGCCATGCTGTTATGCAAGGAACCAACCCCAATGATGGTAGTGTATCTGATAACTCCATATTCTTTTTTCTTTTCTTTTTTTCCCTTCATAAACTCTTTTATTTATTTATGATTAATTAGCCTGATTTATATGTATATATTTTTAATTTAATGGGATAATTACAATAACAAAAAAAAAAAAAAACAGAGTTTGACCCTTATAATAAAATAAATCCTGAACTTTAATTTTGTCAATTTAAATCATAATCTTTTGATCTGCTTTCAATATAACCATTTGTTTATATTCGTTAACTAAAACCGATGAAAAAAATAAAATTTTAGTTATTAAACTCAATATATGTATATATAAAATGTCTAAAATATTCATTTTAATTGAATTTAATGACTAAAATACCTATTTTTCGGTTGATTTTACTTTACAAAAATAAATAAATGGTTAGATCAATTGAAAGCAAATCAAAAATTTTGAATTTAAATTGACAAAATTCAAAATTTATTTTGTTAAAAAAGTAAAACTCTAGGGTTTTTCTTGTAATTTTTCCTTCTTTATTTTATGTGAATTTAATTGATAATTTATTTGTAGTGAAAGGATTGGCTGCACTGCAAAGCCAATTCAGTTTATTACAATCATGGACTGGCGACCCCTGCCTTGGGTTGATTACGTGGCTTTGGATCCAGTGTACTTCTGACCCAACAACACCCCGTGTAACTTCACTGTATATCTTTTCTTTCTTTTGCCATTCAATTAATGACTTCTCCACTTTTTGTAAAAAAAATAATAATAATTAAATAAATAGTTATGTGAGGTTTTGAGAGCAAAGTGAGTATTTTTTTATTGGGTCGAACTTGTCTTAAGTTGAGATCAAGATTGGACCTGTCCAGTTTGACTTATGGGGTCTATTTTTTGGATCTGTTTTGATAATTCGAACCGTTCAATGTGTAGAACTCGTCGAGTACTACATGTCTGTAAAAAATCACGTTGATCGGATATCAATAACTATGTGATTAAATTAGTTTTATATAAAAAAAAAATAGACTGTGAAAAAATTAACTATTGACAAAAAAACTGTTTTGTTCACATAGCTATCGATATCTGATCAACGTGATTTTTTACAGGCATATAGTACTCGACGAGTTCTACACATTGAACGGTTCGGATTATCAAAACAGGACCCGTGGTGGGCCCCCACAGGCCCAACAGTACGGTCCAGCCCGATCTTGGACTGGACCAAAGCCACTGCCTTTTTTTATTTTATTTTTTAGGATTTGGGGTCACTTTAATGCATAACAGTCACTATTGCACGTTTATGATATTTATTTTAAGTTTTATTTTGATAATTTAAAACGTTTAATTTTTAAGAAATATCACGTATAACGTAATTGTAAAAAATTAAATTGATTAAGTATTAATATCTCTTTTATAAATGCATTTGTATTCAATTTGATACTTACATATTCATTTTCTCTCATATATACAAATGTAATTTGATAAAGAACTATCGAAATCTAATTAATTTGATTTTTTACAAATATATTATACTTGATATTTTTATTCTAAAATAAATGATTCAAATTATGAAAATAGATATGTCATAAGCTACCCAACACTGTTGTGCATTTCTCACTAAAGTGACGCCAAGTCCGATATTTTCACCCCTTTTCATCAATGCCACGAAAGTCCTCCGTTTGGCAAGGGCTCATTGGGCTCATGAGCCACAAAAAACAAAATAGGCTCATGAGTCACAACAGACAAAACATCTCATCCAACCCCATAATCATTACACTCTTCTCTCACAAAAAAAGCTAAAAAAGCCAAAAAGCCAAGAGCCCTTCCCAAACCAAGCTTTTGAGCCTAGGCTCATATAGCCAAAAAAGCCAAAAAGCCAAAGAACCAGCCCACTTCCCGAACGGAGATAATTACTTCTGCCAAAAATATTAGCACAGTTGAAAATTAGTGGCGAAAGTGAGATTTTGATAAAAGTGTAAAAATACTAAATGTAATTAAAGCGCATGTTTTCTTTTTTCTTTTTCTTTTTTTTTTTTTTTTTTTTTTTTTTTGTGTGTCTGGTTTGTTTGTTTCCAAAATATGTGTCCCGAGCATGTTTATTTGTCAATAAAAAAATGAAAAACATATTTTCTATTTTCTATAAGCTGACAAAAAACAGTAAAATAAAATGCAGGGACCTTGGAAGCTATGGTCTGGTGGGATCATTACCTGATTTTAGTTCCATGGATGCTCTTCAGACAATGTAATTTATTTTTTATTTTTTTTAATTCTTATTTTGCTCGGAACAGACAGATATATCAATTTGATTTTGTGCTTATTTATCATTATCTGTTTCCTTATTTTATTTTAATTACAGAGATTTCAGTAATAACTTATTGAATGGACGTGTTCCTGATTTCCTTGGCACCTTACCAAATCTACAAGAATTGTGAGTTTAAACTTTAAATTCAAACACTGCCTTTTACATGTTACTTTGCATTCTGATCAGATTTAATTTAACCAACAATTTTTTTTGCTTTTTTCTTTTTTCTTTTTTCTTTTTCTTTTTTTCTTCAGGAACTTGGCAAACAATGATTTCCAAGGAAAATTACCAGCTTCAATATTAAAAAATAACAACTTAACAATAGTGTAAGTTACTAACAACTTGACTTTCATCTATGTTGGTGGTTAAATTTTAGGACTAGAATGTGCTATTCCTCATTAGGATGTGGCTTGTTTCTGGTTGGAATTTGGTTAGTCTCTTATTCGGTTTTCAACTAGACCAAACACTTTGAGTAATAAAATTGCAACACATTAGCTTTAATGCCAAATAAAAACTCTAAATTTGTTCATTAGGTATGTAAAGACACGCTAGAATATGTTTTCCTGTTAGTGTGGATAAATATGTATGTTGCATATGCCATTAATGTCGACGTGTTGAAATCTTATTGAGCATATTGCTCAATATTAATGCCAAACAAAAAGTCTAAAATTTGTCCAAGCACTCATATAACTCAATATTTAGGTTTTTAGAGTCCGTTTGTTTTCAGAGATAGATGAGATTATTAGTGAGGAGATCATTAGTGAGGAGACTGTTAATGAGGAAACTGACAATGAAGAGATTAAGAAAATTTGTACTTGTTTGATAATCAGTGAACTAACAATAATTGTTGTTTGTTTTGAGAAATAAGAATGGGATTAACCTGTAAAATTTCACAAATACCTTTGTCAGATTTCTATCAAATTTGGGAATTGATAGTGGGTTATGAAAAATTATATTTATTTGTGATATATTTTGATATTAAAAATTATGTTTTATAAAAATATTATTATATTAAATTATTTTTATAAAATATAATTATGAAATAATGAGAGAAATAAAAAATAAATAAATAATCAGTCCATGGTTTTCCAAAACCAGTACATGGTTTTAAAACAGTGTATTGCTTTGCCTTCGTCCATCCATCAAACCATAATTACGAAATAATGAGAGAATAAAAAAAAAACAAAACAAAACAAATCAGCCCATTGTTTTTCAAAGCTAGTCCATGGTTTTAAAACAGTGTATTGTTTTGCCTTCGTCCATCCATCAACCCATTATTCGATTAAATGTTGCTTTGCCTTCATTCATCCATCAGCAAAGTTTTCTTCGAGACACACGCCACGATCACCGTCAACGATGACGCCGACGCCGATCATCACCATCAAATTTCAATTCTTGCAAAGTTTCATCCATCAATAGAGCTTCCTTCTTGCAAATTTCAATTTTGGAAACTATGAAATACTGTTGATGTGGCTAAATCTTGTTGTAGGCAAAATTGTCTTTCACACTGTAATATCAACGGCTTTATCTCTAACACCAAGTCTCCTAGGCCATGTTTAATTGGGGGGTTTGGAAGGGTGGATTGGATTAGCAATTCGTGGGACCCACCAAACCCTTGTTTGGATGCAACACAATGTGATAGGATTAGTAGTGAAGGAGGCTTAGTAATCCCTCTTTATAGAGGGATTAATTAGCTTGGGTGAATTTTAGATAGGATTAGAAAAATAGGGGATTGAGTCTATTTTATATTAAAAAAAATTATTATTTTAATTTTTTTTTTTTTTTACCAAGTGCTCTTATTTATTTTAATATTTGTTTTAATTTTTTTTAATATAGAAATAATTTATTTATTTATTTTATATAAAAATAATTTAACAATTTCATCACTAATCATCTTCCACACTATTATCAAAATAAACAAACTTTTACTTAATCCCTTCACTAACAATCCACACATTAACAATCTCTTTACTAACAATCATTTAACTAATAATCTCATCCAACCTAATCTGCCAAATAAACGTGACCCTAGCTCTATGTTAATCCGCTCGTTGAAAGGGATTTTAGAGTCCGTTGGGACTGTGACTCCGTTGGCTAAAATGGAAAACAAACATAAACTTAGTGAGAAGGAGCTCACTGTTAGTCCAATCCGGAGGTGGAACTCCGGAAACAAACGGACCCTTATAGACAAGTTGGAGCATGTTTTGCCATTAGTGCGAGGATAAATATTCGCATTTCATATGCCATTAATAATGACGTGTCGCAATGCTGTTGATCATATTGTTCAATACCAGTAGTGGAATTGGCTTGTCTCTTGCTCAGTTTTCAAGTGGAGCAAACATTCCAAGTAACAAGATTGCAACATATCAGCATTAATGACAAATAGAAAATCCAAATTTCCCCACACACTCACAAAATTCAATATTAGGTCTTTACTATAATAGGTCAGTGTATATTCCGCCATTAGTTTGTGGACAAATATTGCGCCTTTCTTATGCCATTAATGTTAACGTGTTGCAATCTTGTTGAGCAAATTATTCAATCCAGAAGTGGAGACAAGCAAAAACCTTTGTACAGATGGATTGACTTTAATTTTCCGTCATATGTGTTTTCCTGATTTCTTTTTTATTTTACAGGGTATCAGGCAACACTTATTTGTGTGCATCTGACAATTCATGTCCGACAACAAATACAAATAATAAGCCTAATAGTACTCCACAAACCCCCTCATATTCAAGCACAAGCAATAATGGGAGTAGCAGCAAGCTACCAGCAATTCTTGGAGCCTCAATTTCAATATTCTTCGTTTTCTGGGTTATTGTGGGAGTTGTTGCTATATTCCACCATAAGCGTAAATCAGCAGCTGTGGCCATAGTTGGCGCAGGTTAGTAACTCACAATTCTCATCATATCTATGAATAAAGTATCTTTTTGAAAGGAGAAAAAAAAAAAAAATCAATTGTCTTTTAGTACTTCATTGGATTAGGCCAGTGACTTTGCAGTATACAATTAAAATAGCTATATATCTTGCAAATTACTCCATTTATTAGAACATTCACAGGTTGAATAAATTTTGAGCTAAATTATAATTAAAATTTTATTTTTTTATTTTATCTAATATTTTTTATATGTACACTTTTATCAGACTCTCTATTCTAAAATTTAATTTTCTAAAATATTCATTTTTATGATTTGCAAGATTATACAAACAACCCTGCTCAAACATCTTCTAGAAGATTTTTGCCATATTCTTCAAAAAAAAATAAATATATAATGGTGCACAATCGGTCATCTAGCAGGATGTCACCGGCCAGATATCCGGTAATAAATGATAAAATATTATGTTTCATATTCCAAAAGAAAAAAATGGTGTAGCAGTCGCTTGTCCGACATAATGTCTGGTCATTCTTAAAATAAATGATAAACTATTGTATAACTTGTGAATAATGTATCGCTACATGTAGCGATTTACTATAATAATGACAAATTTAATCTTGGTGTAACGAGACTAATGAAGGAATGATTTTGCACCTTGCTGAACAAATTTTGTCCTAAAACCACAATAGCTAACATGTGGATGCTCTTAGTATTTAATTTTTAACGTAGTCGGTCCCAAACACAAAATATGGAAGGTTGTGTGTTAAGTAATTTGATTGTGAGGCATTTTGAACTGATATTTTATATCTTACTTGACATCTAAAGGGCAAAAATTGACACTTCAAAAATAAATTTCCACCTAAGAACCATCTCCTATATATCAAATTTGGCATATGATCAGTGGCGGATCTAGAAATTTGGGATAAGAGGGGCACCTATTAATTACAATTTTAAAATTTTTCTTCCCTGATTAATAATAATAAAATGCTCATAATATTTTGAGTTAATATTAATCATAAAAACTTAAATATTCATTACAAAAATATCAATAAATTTTTACAATTGACTTCGACGAGTTTTCATTCATTACAAAAATATCACTAAACTTTCACACCCGGACGAGTTTTCATTCATTACAAAAATATCACTAAACTTTCACAATTGACCCCGACGAGTTTTCATCTTTTGAAAGTTTTCCATGATAGTATCATTATCAACGCCATCAAAAATATCTCTTTCTATGTAAACAACCAAGCTATCATTCATCCATTTATCACCTATTCGGTTCCGCAACCGATTCTTCACAATATTCATTGCTGAAAATACCCTTTCAACAGTAGCAGTTGCAACAGGCAAGATCAATGCTAAAGTTAGGAGCAAATAAACTAATGGATATACTTTCAAGCACATCGATCACTGTTAAAAACATGCCAACCAAACTAACTAAAGTACCATAGTGTGAACCCCAACGTGTATCACCAACACGTTTGAGATTGGTTTCCTGATTTAAGCCTTTCGTATGAAGATCCTTGTAAGCTTCCCGAAATACTCACAAAGCCAAAACAAAAAGAATAGAAGCAAAGAACAAGGAAAAGAAAGGAAACGTGAGTGGTGGTGATGTGTGAGCACATGGGTCTGTTTTGGGGAGAAGATAAAATAAATAAATAAAGGAAAAAAAATTGAAAAGCAAAGAGTGGTCAAGGAGGCTGGCAGCCATGTGCTGTCGGCCACGTTTGCTATAGTTTTTATATAGTTGAATATAGTTTAGACAAATGGAAATTTAACCAGGAAATTTAATATAGTTTAATATAGTTTACAAGGAAATTTAATATAGTTTTTATATTATTATTTATTTTTATATCATTGTTGAAAAAAAAAAAAAAAAAAAAAAATCTAAAAAGTCAGGGGGCACGTGACCCCCTGGTCCCTTGCTATGTCCGCCCCTGCATATGATAAAGTGGATGTTAATTTTTTTTTATTTGATTTCTTTATGTTTGTGGGATTCACAATAAAGTGGGTTCTTAAAATACTTGTCATGTAAATCTAACAAGGTTAAATTAAAAATAAAATAATAAAATATATTTAGTATATTGATAGCTGGTTTTCATTTATAAAAGTCATATTTATATATAATAGTTTGGGACTTAAACTTTCAAAAAATAAAAATAAAAATTATCAACTTCCAAAGTTTGGATAATGATGCTTTCGCATTGCCTACCATATCCGCTTGAGTTATACATGTGAGTTCACATTCGTGTCAAATAATAATGTGGTTTTAAATTCGTAATGATCTACTTTATGACTGAGTTGTGTTATGTTTTGTGAGATTTTTTTTTTTTTTAAATCTTTAGTAATTTTTTAAAAATATTTTGGGAAGGCAACATTTTACTTAAATTTCAAAAAATTACAACAAAAAATCAACTATTCTCTCTATTTTTTTACTCGTCATTTTGTAAAAAATTAAAAACTACTAAAAAAAAGTCAATTTTCAAAACACTTCTAAAATGCCCTAAAAAATTCAAAAACATGATCAAATTTGGGGGAAAAAATACTAAAGACAACAAAAAAGTTTTTTTTTTTTTTGTCTTCATTAAAATTTGATCCTTCTTTAAGGGCTTCTAGTTTTTTAAAACATTTTGAGATGTATGCTTTCCTTGTTTGACAGGGTCAATTAATGGCACACCACAAGGAGCAGCAATGAACGCTCAGATGACAGATCACAAAGGTGAAGCTGTGGCCAATGAGCAAGTTATGATGGATCAACAAGGCCATGAAAATGAAAACAGAAATGCATGTTAGCATATGAACATTTTCAACACTCTCTGACCCTTTTCCCTTTTTTTTTTTGTTTCTCAACCAAGATTCATATTTCATGTTATTAGTGTGAAATCATTCAATGTTATTAGTGTGAAATCATTCAATGTTTGTTGCTATTATTCCAGATATCCTTGAATTAAACACAGATTGGTATGGTTCAATACGAACTTTGTTGCTATTATTCTAGATATCTTTGAATTAAACACAGATTGGTATGGTTCAATACGAACTTATTTACATTTATGAATGACAAAAATATACACTATAAATTGTAGAAATATGAGATCAAAAGTATTCTGAAATCCGACACTAACACCTGAGTCTAAAACATACCCATAAATTTAAACTCAATATTTCCATTTGTGTTTTAATGTGAATAATGTGATCCTTTGTAAGCCGTTGGTAACCATTTTGAATAAAAGAATATAATGAATAAAAGAATATAATGTAAACTCACTTGAGAACTTTCCACATAAGAAAACAAAACTAATAAATTATATCGAATTTTGTGTTATTTTCCATCCAAATTGTTAATAATAATTGACGGAGGGTACATATTAAAACAAAATTTAAAATATAATTTAAATTAATTAAAAAATTATAAATACTAAAGTAGAATTTCTCTTAAATTAAAAAGATCAATAATATAATTTTATCCCTCTCAAATATCAATGAATTACATCATACTAATAATATTAACCTACATAAGAAGTTGGATAAATTTCACTAGTCTCTCTTAAAATTTGGAGAGAAAAAAAAAATCACAATTTTAACATAATTATATCAATCTTCTTTTTAATATGGTGAAAATGATCGAAATTAATGCAGATCATTTTAAAACACAATAATAATTAAGAAAAAAAATATTTCAATGAAAAATAGATGGCAATATCATTTTTTTATCAATATGACTAAAGATATTGATGAAAATAAAATAAAATATATATGATGTGAATTAAAATCTTATAAAAACCTAATGTAATTCAAAATTATAAAATTTGTTATATTTTTTTGTTAATCTTAGGGAATATCAGTATAATTTATCCTAAAAAATTTAACAAAAGTTTACACAACACATAATAAGAGTTGATTTAAGAATTGACTTTTTAATAAATTTTTAAATTTTTTTATAAATAAACGTATAAAAAAATAAAAAGAATAATTAATTTTTTCGTATTTACTTTTAACGTTTTGATTAAAAGTTTATTTTTTTAAAATAAGCCTAAATTCGACAAACATGAAAATAAACAATATAAAAAAATAATAATAATAACAAATAAATAAATAAAAGTGGGAATTGGCCCACAAGAAAAGCAATGGAGATAGTCAAACTCTTGGCCCAAATCAAGAAGGCCGCTTTTAAGATTAGATGTCTTATCTCTAATGATTTTCTGTATCGCGCCCACCTCACCTCGCGTGACTGATGGAAGCTCGAATAATCATGGTTATTTTGGTTGGAGGGATTCCTTCTATTATATTAATTAACTAGCGTATACCCGTACCTGAAGGCACGGTGTAAATAATGATGAATAGCTATCATTGGTGCAATTTCCTCTTTACTGAATTACTAAAATTCTATGGCACTACCTTTGTTTACAACGATTAATTTCTTCATTAATCCATCATGGAGATCTACAAATAATGGATCAAAAATAGTGCATGTATTAAGCACTAAGTACAATAAGGCAAACTTATTGGAAAATAGCTGCAGATCTAATATAAATTATGTAGCCTATGTTTGGGAAGTTGGGTTTGAGGACTTAGTCAAAGAAGCCAAAAATGTTGGGTTTGAGGACTTGGCAAAAGAAGCCAAAAATGTTTTTCAAATTTCAAAATTATATAATGGTAAATACTGCAAGATAAAAGTCAAACCAGTCATGCACTTCAATGCAATAATCAAATAGCATAAAATATAATCATCAAGCCTAATTCATACTGTTTCTTCCAGTCTATCAATTGGGGGTTGGATTATATATATAAAGCTTAAACAGCCAAATGGGAGGTCAGACAAAACAACCCGTGTTCACCTTTCCTTTCTTAAAAATTAGGAAGAAACTTCAATTGGTTGGAGCCCAAGTGTGCCAACAGGAGAAGTAAAAACTTACTTGATTCAATACATGTGAAAAAAGGGCATAATCAACAAATGCAATTAAGTGCCCTGTAAGTTTTCATAATTGGGTTGGTTTGGCAAGGGCTCATTGGGCTTTTTTGGCTCAATGAGCCACAAAAGACAGAATAGGCTCATGAGCCACGACAGACAAAACATCCCATCCAACCCCATAATCATTACACTCTTCTCTCACAAAAAAAGTCAAAAAAGCCAAAAAGCTAAAAGCCCTTCCCAAACCAAGCTTTTGAGCCCAGGCTCATATAGCCAAAAAAGCCAAAAAAGCCAACCCACTTCCCAAACGGAGGCTGAAAGAACAATAGACGGGTAATATAATCCCGCTAAGTTGTAGGGCATTAAAGTTGAAAGAATAATTGAAGTTTGGGTTTTAACATAAATAATAAAAGCATGCCAAATATTTTCAAAAACTGTCATGCTTTAATAATAATGTAGCTCAAAGAGTTCCCGGAATTTAATCAATTGAGTTTAATCAATGGCAGAATATGACATACTTGCACCAAATAGCATTTTCAGTTGCAGCAAGCCACCAATTGTGAACTAATAGCTCAGAGTTTAATCAATGGCAGAATATGACACACTTGCACCAAAACGGCACTACCATCGGAGATAATTTTCAGCATCATAACAGTTAAAACAAAACCACTTAAAAATTTGAAGTGTGATTCAAACCCAAGAACGAACAAAATCTCACAAACCATAAGAGGTAAATTTGTATTTAGATAAACCAGCGGTAAAAAACCCAAAAATCCCACATTCACATGTCTCTATGTATGCCCATCCAATTCAACTAACAGTGTCAAATATAACTTTCCAGAAACAAACCCTTCTGTCAAACTAATAAATAGACAAATACCATTGTATATGAGGCAATATGCAAAAACACTTTGATGAACACTATGATATTGTTTTTTGCACATAAATTGCTTCATACTGACAACATAAATGCTTCACTAAAACAGTGAATAGAACTCACTTGAGAACATGGGATGCCATCAGCAACTCAGGCTCTCCACCCCATACATAAGGTTGTCGAATTATTTCCACATACGCTTCAATGAACCTAAAACCCATGAAGAGAATGAATAAACACTTGCATTCCGATTTAACCATGTGCAATAACACTAACTAATGTACTTTAAAAAAATAAAAATCACACTAACTAATGTACTTCAAAAAAATAAAAATCAAGTTAAACCATCCCTACTATTTTCAATGTGTTTGATGAAGGAAGTCTTGAATTGCAGCAAGGGAAAAGGTTGATTTAAAGGATTGATTTGATGAACTCACCTATTCATCTCAAGTAGCTAGCAGTTACCAGAACCAGGTGGTCTGCCCATGCCTGAAGGCACGGTGTAAATAATGATGGAAAAGGATGTGAGAAAGAAAAACCTGGTGGTGGTGGTGATATAGATGGTAGCCTCAAGTTACCATCTGAGTCATACTTTATTGGCCTCCCTCTCTTCTTCACCAACAAACCACCACCACCACCAACTACACCATCACCACCTGTGGTGGTAATCTGTAGGCTTCTCTTCATGCTCATGTTCATCACTTCAATAACAAATTGAATTAGTATTAAAATAAAAAATAAAAAAATAGAACAAATAAGTCCTAAATTTAGACTTGGACATCAAATCAAAGGAAAAAAAAAAAAAAAGCCCTGTCATTAACTAATGTACTTCAAAAAAATAAAAATAAAAAAGCGCACCAACTAATAGGAAAAAAAAGAAATAACAAAATCTAAATCAACAACCAAATTGAACTCATCTTGGTAATGAAAAAAAGAAAAGAAACAGAGAATAACATTCAGATTAAAAAGTAACAAAGAATAACACTCAATGGTGTATTAAGCATGCTAGATGATCTTCAGTCATATATGTATTAAGCATACTACACTATTCAGCAAACCCTATACCAACACTTCAAACTGCAAAATTATGAAATTGAACAAAGAAAATCAGCGAACTTGATACCGAACTCAAACATGCAAACTAAATTACTCAAAAGGAGAAAGGGAGAGAAAAGAGAAATCAAATTACCTTTGAACAGCGGTACAACGATGATGTGATGTGTGTGGCTGGAACAAAGAAATCTAGGAAAGGAGAGCCAATTTCACAGCAAAATCATGAAATTAAACAAAGACATGAACAAATGTCAACGATCTTGATACCAAACTCGATAGTTTCCTAAATGAAGACATGAAACTCAATACACCAAATAAACTCAAAATTCATAATCCAAATTCATAAAATTTATAGAAACAAAGCATTTCAACTAAGCCCTCAACTTCATAGTAAAACAATCCAACCCCAAAATAGCAAAACAGCGAAATCATGAAATTGAACAGCGGTACCAAATTCGAATAGCAAAATCATGAAACTCGGCGGTTATGAAATTACCTTTGAACAGCGGTACAGCGATGATGTGGTTGTGGCTGAAATAAAGAAATCTGGAAAAGGAGAGCCAAATTTCACAGCAAAATCATGAAATTGAACAAAGACATGAACAAAAAAATTCATACACATACAAATGTCAGCGATCTTGATACCAAACCTGACGGTTTCCTAAATGAAGACATGAAACTAAATACACCAAATAAACTCCAAATTCAGAATCCAAATTCAGAAAATTTATAGAAACAGAGCACTTCAACTAAGCCCTTAACTTCATAGAGAGAACAAATGACCCGTAAACAAAACCCTAAAATAAGCTGTTGGAAGAATCCCTTATTTCCATGACTTCATTGTCTATTGCAACACCTAAAAGATTCATCCTGGTCTAAGCATTCTTAATTTCATGTTCACTTGCTGATGTATTACTCTCTCACACCTGGTTCTCTGTTGCTCCCATCTCTTCTACCACTGTAATTATCAACCACTTCATCAGGATTCCCTTCAAAAACATCAGTTGAATGTCCAACATTGTGTCCTCAAGTTCATAGCAAACCAACGACTCCTCTTCCTCTAATAAATGCAAAACCTAACAAAAACCAAATATTTCAAGACCAAACAATTATTAATACAATAAATTATTCTGTGTTTAATCTCTTTTTCTCTGATGTATGACTATTTGTTTAGAAAATAAAAGAATACACATAATAATTTTTTTAGGCTCAAATATAAATATCTATTCAAAGTGTGACTAAATTAGTGGGTTGACGATAATAGTTAATATATATTAAGCGGGTGGACTTGGATTTAATAATTCTTTTCTGCTAAATTTTGGATGACTAAATTAGGTTGATGCTAGTCTGGCTCTGTTTAGGCTTAAAGTAACATGTATATTTCTTATTATGTAGTGTAATCCCAATCTAATCGATGTTCACCACTGATCCCAAGAATTCAGTTCCGCCACATGATCTATCTCCACTACATTCCAAAATCTTTTAGACACCAAAGCAGTTATCTCCTTTCAAAGTCCCTAACAATTAACTCCAATCCTTACAACTTCATTTTTAAATTGAGTAATGATATACAAATAAAAAAATACATACGGAACGATATAGTTGAATTCTCAAATTATCAAAAAAAAACCCCACCAAGATGATTCTAAATTTCAAAAAAAAATTTACTGCCACATCATTCTAATTAAGTGAATTTGTATGAAAATTTTAGTAGAAAAGAATTTTCCTTCTAAATTTGGTCCATCAAAAAATTTGGGAAAATTGTTCATTCATGGATTGAAATTACAACTAACATAAAAAAAGGACCATCTATACATGCTGGAATCTGGAGCTTTCCATGTGCCGACTATTTTCTCAATTGGATGGGAAACTTGTTCGTTCATAGATTGAAATTACAGTTAACATCAAACTTTGTTTGACCAAACTAAAGCAACCCAAGCCAGCCTCTACGAAAATCAACTCAAAAATCCAACAGCTGCAGTGCAGTTCTCCAGAGTCAGAGAAGGTAATAAATAGCAACACTCAATAACTTAAATATACTAAATAACTTAAGTATACTCAATAATATACTAAATAGCAACACTCAATAACTCCAATATACTAAATAATAGCAACACTAATTAAGGTAATAAATAGTTTTAAAGTTTTACCATTACATAATAAAACCTAAAGATGTTTAAGCATAAGATAATTTAAATATACTAAACATAGTTTTCTTTCCAATCTTGAAGAGTCGTGTGCTGTTAAGTGTTAAAGGAATGTCAAGAGGAGAGTATGTGACATAAATATTGCCATATCTCAGTTTCTTCTTATGTCGATAGTTTTTACATGCCCTTTGGAAAGCCTTACAAAGCTCTAAAATCTATGATATTATTACCTTGAATGAAGTCTCTTTCTTTATAAGGAATTGTTGCATAGAATCCCTCTTATCGTGGTTCATTTAAGCGTTCTTTAATCTGGTCTTGGTTATTGACAGATACCTTTGAAGTGCTAACATCAAAACCCTTGTGGTTTTTGTGATCTTCTCCTTCACCATCATAAGCAATGCCGAGCTTAGCAGAGTCTTCAAAATCTGAGCCCGTAATCCTTTGAAGAAACCAAGTAGCCCTTCCCTTTTCCAAATCGTATGGATTGCACCTGAGACTGTCTTTTGGGCTTTCCGTTGATCTTCCTTGATCTCATCTTCATCTGATTTAGCCTGAATCGTCACCTTACACCTGTCCGCAGTTCATATCGTAATGTTATCAGTTTTTCCATGAAAAAAACACACAGATAAAGGGGGCATGCTATTTTTCATTCAAATTCATATACCAATTTTTCATAAAAACCGAATAGAAAATCCACCTGATAGCCGGATATGTTAAGCAGGTGGCAATACACTTTGAGACTGCACCCAGCACAAAAGCAGAAAAGGCAGAAAGAGCTTCCGAGGATGGTTCTGTACCTCTTTTCTTGCTTAGCTGCCTCTTCAGTAGTCTCCGTTTAAGCTGATCAAAAGCAGTGTACTGCACAATAAAATTAGCTCTGGTTTAGTTCGATTTCTCATATTTCGCAATTACATCTCCTTGTCTTGGTGTTTACCAAAACAAAAAGCATAAATCTACAGTGATAGAAAATTGCAGAGGTAACTATCACCTCCAGATAGAATACAGTTTGGATTAAGGCCCATGATCCTCACACTGTATCGTTACTGTCATATTATCGACTAAATTAGACTAAATTGTAGCATTATATATATAGGGGGTTTTTCTGTGTGTTTCTGTGTGTCAGGGCTGATGTGTTGCTCTTCCAAATCAGTGCTTCACTAAACATTCACTCATTATCCCCAGAATTAAGCGGTAGAGATGCGGAGGACTGGAGAGGCAGACACAGCCGACAGAGAGAGAAGGGGAACAGAGAGAGAAGGGGAGAGGCAGAAATCTTACCTTGCAAGCCGAGTTCGAGAGGCAGAAGGAGTTGCTGTCCGTAGAGATCGGAGGAGAGAGAAGATCTGAGATCTGGGAGGGAGAAAAGATGAAGAGTTGCTGTTAGTAGAGTTCGGAGGCGGCGCAACGGTGGAAGCGGAGCGGCAGTGGAACGGAGGGGGAGGGGGAGGGAGAGGAAGAGAGAGAGAAGTGCAAATAAAAACAAATCATCTCAGCCTTGGGTGGGACGCTGCAGAGAGAGGGAGAGAGGGATTGTTTTGGGCGGGAATGCGGAAATCTCACAAACCATCTCAGCCTTTAATGAATTAAAACAAATCATCTCAGCCGTCCAAGTTAAATGTATCTCTCACACATTTGTAGACATTTTCAAAAACAGTCCCCTTATTATATAGATTAGGACAGTAATTGGTTAGATATATGCCTTGTTTGATTTGGTTTTGAAAAATAAATTTTAGAGAATTTTTTTTTAAATTTTACTTTGGCTTAGTAATTTTAGAATTTTTTTTCAAAATAATTTTCTATCCATTCTCTCTTTCTTAATCATTTTTTCTCTTACAAACATCTACTCAACTATAACAAAATATCAAATCATTCAAAACTTTCATATTCTAAAACTATTTCTAAAATATAAAACTAAAAAAATTTCTAAACTCTTTCCACAAATTTTTTTAAAAAAATTTATCTCTTAAAACCAAACCAAATAAGGCCATGATGTCCTCAAAAATAAAAAAATAGTTTGATATTAATGTAACCATTGTCATGATTAATGAAAATTTTTATAAATTTTATTTATGAAACCCCTCAAATTTTTATTTACTTACTACATTTCATTTATCATCAACTATTACATTTTGAATCTCATCACTATTTTTTACACTCGTTATTATATTTCGTAAAACATCAAAAAATTCGGTGGGATTCATAACAACTAATCCTCTCCGATCAACTTCTTCTTTTCTAACACCAACCTCCGAAATCGACGGACCAAGATCAACATCACTAGTTCCATCACCACCTCTGCGTACATCAATCTCAGACAAACTCAAACAACCTCTGCGTTCATAGATAACTGAACCACTTTCCCCAAAACCTCCTAACAACAAATCTCTTCGCCTCTCCGATAAACCCACAGACATAGTCCGTGTCAGAATTGGAATAGCCTTGGTTGGAGCACAATGCCAAACATCAACATTATCATTAGTATATTTTTTAGATAACACAACAATAGATAAGGCCCTCATCTGCGAATCTTTTGGCATGTCATTCGTAGAATACTTCAAATACCCATTTATTTTACAATACGTAATCCCTCTTCGAATTTTCAAGTCGATACTTCACCATTTATGGCACCTGTTTGTTGTAAATGGAACAATAACCATTCCCATAATACAATAACTCACATTAACAATCCACAGAGAAAATAAAATACGCCTGCAAATTGTCATTACCATCCGATCATACACATTTATTCTGACGAACCCACTAGTATTAGGTGCGCAAAGGGGAAAATATTTTATCAATATTTTATCAACCTTAATACTATTTTGTTTGTATCTCAGCCTCAACTGAGAAAATAAATTAGGCAAAGCAAGTTCAATATAGCTAAAATCACTTGCTGAAACACCTTTTACAACACCAGTTTTTGTATCGTCCACTTTCATTCACCTGAACATTACAATAAAAATACATAAAATTAAAATTCTAAACAGTTTTAAAGTACATTTGACTTCTTAACGTAATTTTGCATTCTTTCCACTAACAGTAGCAGTCACTAAATATATAGCACCCTTTTGAATACTTCCAACATTTCCTAACAGCGTATTTTTGTAGTCCGTCCAAACATCAACTAGGAAGAACCGGTCCACAACTTCTATTCCGTGACGAACGTACTCTTTGTCTTTCTCACCAACGAGCTTGAATCTCATTTTCTTTAGCATCCAAAACCTGTCAGACTGGTCAGGATCAACAATCTAGGTCTCAGGATTACCTTCGCCAACTCCAATAAATATCTTATCAGGTGTAGGAATGGAATGTGACGGACTATTATCACTTATGACGAAAAACAATACGTAATGGACCACAGCTTCATCTTTAACATCTTGTCCTAATTGAACATTCTCAATTAATTTTATACCCTTAACCACAATATTGTCTAATTGACGATCACATCTTTTATTACCCAACTCAATACCATTAAACAATCTCGCCACACCTTTATTGTTCATCACACAGTTACAATTTCCTTACTCCTTTCTTAGTCTTCTTAACATATCGGGAAATATTCTGAATGCACCTTCTGCAAAGGTGCACGGCCACGGTAACTACGCTTATATCCACTGGCCGGTGGTGTTCTTAACCTCTGGTACGTAAGGGGAGTCCGATACTGGCTGTTTATTACTCCTTCTATTTTTGATAAAACACACAAAATCTTTTATCCTACAAATTCTGTAGATTCTTTTACCTCTGCTAACCCTTCTGTTCAAACACCTTAGCTTTGATATATTTTCCCTCTGCTCCTCGTACACCGGAACAAACTTCGCCGGAGCTAACCGACGACTCTCTTCCCAAAGTCCTATTTGCCACGTCAAGAAACGATCTACACACATTTGAGTGAACTGCTCATAATTCTCGGGATACTCTTTTAAGGAGTACAACATTGTATACCAATACAATCAACAACAAAAAAAAAAAAAAGAGAGGCGAAACAAGGTAGCAGAAAACAACGTATCACAATAGTTATCCCATTGCAAAAGCATATTTCTCTCTCCTATCAAATGTTTTCTAGTACCAAATAAATAGCAAAAGTGGCCAGCGTATAAGGACAAAGATTCCTCATTTAAAATAAATCAAAAGCATAATCATTTTCCCGCCTTTACTTTATATCAATCATTCTGCAAGAATCTTCACTTTACAACCACAAACCACCAGAAACGCAACATGTGTACCGCACTATTTAGGAAAGGAATCAAAAGTACTCACACCACTCATACCTAAGCTCGAGTGTGACTTCCTTTTAACCCCATCCATACACGTGTCCACAGGTACAACAATGGACGGCCCATATCAGCGCAGATGGAGGGCGTTGGTAATATTAATACAGCACCCCCCAGTCACACCATTCATACCATTCACATTGATTTTTTTTAACTAATAGGAATATCTTGTACGGTTAGTGTGAGTTCATTGTTTACCACTACAAAATGCCTTACCAAGCCTCACTCTGTTTCTATGCCAATAATGTTTTCCTCACTTACTCACAATGCCCTTGCTCAAAAAAACAATTCTTAGAACTCCTTCAATCCCTACTCCAACTAGCCTATTGTAGACGTCCCCGAACGCCCCGGGAGGGATGAGTCCCCCGTTCCGTTCATCTTGGGCTCACTACAGTTCAGGACTCAAATGTCACGGTTCTTAATCTGAATCAAAGAGTCCAAATCCGGCAAATCGTTTTGAGAAAACAGATTTTTAGAAAAGAAGTGCCAAACATGGACTGCTTTGCCAGATACAGAGTCGCCACCTAAATAGTTTATTTTTGGGGAAATTTAGGAAACCCTGACTCGTTTGCCTAAGGCCACGTGTCCGTCATCACCAAAGTTGCCTCGGCTCGGGAACTTGGGTACGATTGGGGAAGGTCACTTCGTGAGCACCCCCGCTCGCCCGATCAAAGATCGGCCTCTACTAACCATGATATCTAGTTTTGAAAACATTATGCGTTCTTATTCTGGTTATTAGCCTAGATTTTACTATGTGATGCGCACAGCATACAAGTATAGACCGGGTCGCCTGAATTGGAACAAAACATTTCATGTTTATTTTTGGAAGATGGTTTGCTACTCGCAAGTAGGCTCAAAATGTGGATTTTGCCACCCTCTGGTGGGCTTAGAAAAGATGGTTTTGCCACTATCTAGTGGGCTTAAAACTCACAGTGAATGAATTGCTCCAATCCAAATAACCCAACCTTCACCCACAGGCATTCAGGCAGTTATATCACATAAGCAAATAGCCTCATGGTAAGCATGCTATCATGGCAGTCACTCACACACATGCAAGGATGCTAAAGCATAAAAACTTACCAAGTACTCCAAGCCAAAACAGAAGCTAATTAGAAATCATGCATGATCCTAACTATACAGAAATGCCTAATGCAACACATGCAGGAATGCAACTAAGATAGGCTCGGCTATTCTAAACATAGCATACGGAATGCTACAGCTAACATGTATTCAACTTGGAATTGAAATACAATGCAGTGAGTTATAATGCGCCGAGCCCGATGCATGCAAGACAGATGAATGAATGCAAACATGCTATCATACTGTATGCTAATTGAAACATGCCCTAAATCTAACCATCATAAGCTGGTAAATAAAAGGGAGAAAGACGTGGGGTTGGAAGACATACATCACACACATGCACACTTATTACAACATTGCACCCTCGCTCGGAGGGTCCAAAAAAATAATACAGTCCCAAATGAATAATTACAGTCCGAATAAATACAGAATCCTAATTAATTAACAAATTAATCTAGGAAAGCAGTAAATTGGCATGCAAGCTAGGGACTGTCTCGACTCTACTCCGGATGATGAATGATGCATGCTTGGGTTGCTTGGTGCAGAAATCCATTGCGACGCCCCGATTAGCCTCTGTTTACAATTGAGCCTGGAATATTGCGCGAAGTTCCAAGAGATTGCCGGTTTTTGATTTGCTGCAACAGAGAGCAGGAAAGGGGCATGGCAATGTATTTTCACATATGTATGCTTGACTACTCTTCAGGGAGTGTAGTCCTCGATCCTCGTGCCACCAATTGCGCATCTCAATGCGTGATGGCCGAGGAGTCGATTTGCATGACTCAATATGGAATGAATGCACATATAAACACAACAATACCGAGACTCCATCATGGATAATCCGGAGTGTCGGCGACCGGGAATTGAGACACGTTCCGTCACTCGGAGTACGAAACGTCCCTCGTTTCCCGCGCTTAGGCTAACTCCTATCCTAAGCACAATGCAATATGCATGACATGCATGAATGTAACTAATATACAACCTAGCATGCACAATGCTATGAAATGGCATACACAATGCTCGATGTAACACGGCATACACGATGCTCTAACATACAACCTAGCATACGCAATGCTATGAATTGAAATGGCATACGCAATACATGATGGACTTACGCCAACATGAGTGGACCTCAGCCACACTCACATCAGCGGCCATTAGATGGAAATGAGACACTCGAGATGTGTGCACACGTGCACGCGGACCGAGGACCGACCCTAAGGCACGAATGCCACTCTACCAAAGCATGGCAAGGCATGGAATATGGCATACAAACATGCGAATTTCAGCACTAAAATATGATACTAAACAGCCCCGAAACATGGCAATATGGCACCCGATGCATGAGATGAACCCCGAAACTCAAAACTAGGCATACGCAATGACCTATAGCTATACAAAGCATGCATTATTTGATCATGAAGCATGAAGACAGAGTCAAGGCAGTCCCAAAACATGAACTTTCTTAGTTCAAAGCATGGCCAAAATGTGCTAGCAAGATGGGCTAAAGTAGCATGCAATTTTGACTAGCAAATATGGTTTACATGGCAAGTATATGAAGCACATGGAATCTCACCAAACCAGCAAAAATCAGTGAACAAAACATGTGGAAATATGACCAAATAATCACTGAAATGCAGCCAACATGTGCAAAAATGAGGAGCTCCTTTAGAGGGCCATACAAGGAGTTATTAGGCACATACAAGATAGACATGAAGCATGACCACAACAACTCTGGAAATAAAATATGGTAGTCCTAAAACTCACCAAATTGGGCCTGAAAAGTAGCTAAGAAGCATGCAAAGAGAGGTCCCTTTGGAAGGCCAAAATGACTACCAAACAAGTCAAGGTGAGAGGGGGTCACCCCCCTCTGATTTGGAGGCTCAAAATAGTGTTCCAGCCATTGAAAATCCACTGGATTTCAGTGGCTAGAAAGCCAAACAAAGCATGCAATTGGAGCTTAGGTATAAGGCTCAAAACAAGGGACAATCAAGCATACAAGGAAGCATGTGACCTCAAATAAGAAAATTCCCTTGATAAAACATGAAGATGATGTCAAAACAAGCCTTTTTCCAGTTTATAACAAGTCTCAAAAATGAACATAAATAGGGCTAATCTATCATGCAAAAATGGCCCTAAAAGAGAGAATAGAGACAAGGGACAGCAGCTGGCCCCAAATGGAAAAGAGCCCTTCAACAAAATTAAAGAGGGGCTCAAAATAAGGCACTTTATAGTTTACATCAAGTCTCGAAAATGAACAAAAGTGAGGCTAAATCAACAAGTAAGAAAAAGGCCTAAAAGAGGGATAAAGAGGCAAGTGGTAGCATCTGACCTCAAACAGAGGAGAGCCCTTCAACAAAGTTGAAGAGGGGCTCAAAAAAAGACATTTCACAGTTTATGACCAAGTCCAAAACAGCTCACAAATAAGCCTAAAATATCATGCAAAAATAGGCCTAAAAAAGAGTTTAAACACAAAGGGTGAGGAGGAGACCTCAAACAGAGAAAGACCCTTGATCAAACATGAAGATAAGCTCAAAATAAGACTATTTTCAGTTTGGGTCGGAGCCCAAAAATGTAAGAAAGTATGGCTTAAATATAGAACAAAATCAGGCAAGAAAGAGGGAGAAGAGGACTCACCCTTGTAGCAAAACTTTTCAGCAACTTTTGGTCCAAGAAGAGGAGCTCCTAGCCTCTGAAAATCAGCCTCAAAGTGTTGGAATGGAGTGTGGATGTGTGGTGCTATGAGTTGGTGTAGAAATGGTGTAGGAACAAGGGTATTTTGAGGCTTGGAAGAGAAGGAGAGGGAGAGTTGAATGCAAGGCTTCAAACAAATTTTTGTAACCCTTTAAAATGGAGCTGGGGGCTGGCTTTATAGAGGAGAGGAGTGGAGAAAAAGGGGGGGGGAAATCAAATTCAAATTTCCCCCCCAAAAGACCCCCCTCGGATACAGGATCTGGGGGGAAACAGAGGGTGCAGCTGTAAGGAACCAGGTGAGAGGGTCATGGCCGGCCAGGTTCAGAGGGTTCAGGTGGCCGGCCGGCCACCTCCTCTAGCCGGCCGACCAAGTTCAAAAGGGTCAAACAAGAAAAGCTGGCCGGCCACCCATATTGGTGGCCTCCCATGTATGCACAACACAGCTATGTGGTCAAAACCCTGAAAATGTGAACCAGGAGAGAGAAAAACCAACTTTCTAGAGGGGTTCAAAAGGGTCAGGAACAATTGCTCGACGGCCATGTCATATTGGTGGCCTCCCAGGTGTGTACAACACAAATATGTGGTTGAGGGCCAAAGAAAGTGGCCCGGGAATGGTCAACACCAGCTTTCTAGCGAGGAAAACGGGCGACGGAGAGCGATGAAGGAATAAAGCTGGCTTTTCGGAACAATTGCTGGCCTCCCACCCTTCTACAAGCTTCCTAACAATGAAAATGAGGTCTCCACCAAAAATGAAACAAAACGGATGCAAAACGAAGGTTCGAGGGCCGAAACATGCGACCTGGGGCCCCGAAAACTGACTATTAAGCACCGGAGGTGGTGTTCGACCACGAAGTTGGTCTCTCGGACCACAGTGTCCCTAAAAAAGGAGGAAATAAGGTGTGTGCCAAAAACCGGAGCAAACGGAGGTGGTTAAACGGTCCCGAACCGAGGCACACGGCCAACGGCTCCGAAAAATCGGAAACCGGGCTCCAAACGGAAAAAATGGCCTACAACCACGAAACGTAGCGTACGGCCACTAAGAGATGGTCTACGAGACCTCTCCCTCCCTTCGGGAAGAGAAAACAGAGCCTGGTTCGCAAACCGAGGCAAAGCACAGAAAAGCCCGAAAGTTCGGAGGCAAGGCTCGCAGCCGAGACCCTGAAACCTCTAAACGAGCACGATATGCAACATCACCAAGCGCTCAATCAGTGACGTCTGAGTCTTAAGGTCGGTCAAAAATGGGGTGTCTACAGTTGCCCCTCTTTGACAGAACTCGGAAGTCATAAGTGACGGGAGTGAATGTCAAAGCCCAGAGACGACCCATTTTTGACAAGGCCGAAGACTTAGACAAACAGGCAAGATAAACCAAGATGTGCCCGCAGGCAGGGGGCAAAATGCAAAGCGATATGCACAAAGCCGGATATAACTCAATGATCATGCAAATGCAGCAAGCTGTAATGAAGCAAGTATTCACAAATAGATGCAACAGTTTTAAGCAATGATGCAAAGCAACAACTACATTTCATGCAGTTAAGAATGCGGAGAATTGTTCAACTCTCGCCACGTCTCACACGGAGAAGATACGATACCTGCGCGATTCGTCTGGTCGCACCAGCCTCAAATGAACCGTACATACAATATCGTGCCTGTAAAAGAAAGAAACTCAACAAGCACAACATATTTAACAACATATGTTCAACGTGATATCGAATGCAGACAAACGTGGTGTCGATGGGTGAGTGCATCGCAATGCGAGAAGAAACGCGTGTGACAACGCGAGTTTAAGCATGGAGGCATGATAATATCGAGGAAACGTGTATAACAATGCAAGTATACGCATGAGAATGCAAGTGATATACACAAGTGTAAACTAGAATGCACATTTTGAAACGAAACAACGAGCAAAGCAATGCAAGTTTCGACGAAGGTGGCTCAATCGTGACCTCCGATTTACCTCCCGGAGGGGTCACAACATATTCAAAAAGGATACACCTTGCTTTTGACGAGTGACGATGAGATACGCATCGAAAGTTGGAGTTGAAGTTCCTGCGGAGGGATTTCGCGACGAAAAGTGCACTTTCCTCGTACTTTCTCGGGTGCCGGGGACTCCGATCATCACCAAAATTTGCAGGGAGCTTGGGGACCACCTTGGGAACACCACCGGCCATGTATGGTCCAAGGGGGAGGCTGCCGGCCAGGGGTGAGGTAAGGAGATGGCCGGCCTGCCATAAAAGGTGGCCGGCCGGCCACCTAGCCCAGATCCGGGGCAGTTTGGTCCTTTTACTCTCTTTTCTTTAAATGTGCTTATCCAAAGCACTTTTCCTCACAACTCCAGCTCCGAAATTGCTCTCTCCTCCTTCCCAAACCATTTTCTTCCTCAAATTGCGCTCTATACGCGTTTTCCAACGCCCCATGCAAGTTGTTTTCGCGAAATCCTTCAGTTTTCGTCACTTTGAACCGATTAGATTTTGATTTCGGTGCTTCTTTTCTCATTTCCACCACTTGAGGTAAGTTTGTCTCAACATTTGGAAGATTTTCTCGGGAGTTGACTTTTGTTGACTTTTTCTAATTTTTGCTTATTTTGCTCATTTTTGCTCCTTTTTGCAGATTTTTCGAGATGGCTGGTCATTTCCCTCATGGTGGAGGTCCTCTGGGTGCTGGGGGTGATCCGGATTTTATGGCTCTACCCCCGAGGGTTCGGCCGTTTGATCCCGAGAGGTATCATCCTCAGGAGCACGTCCTTCCTCAGGCGGTTTTCTACCACTTCATTGATTTTGATGATCGAGCGCCTAGGGATCTGCTTTTGCGAGAGCCGGAGTCCCACCTCTCCTATCAGGCACGAGAGGTATTTACTTTGCCTTTACATTTTCTGCAATGTATTCTGCATTTTCAGTGCATTTCGTGCTTTCGCTATGTTTATCGGCTCATTTGAGTACACAGCTTGTTTAGAATCCTTAGTCTATGACACCATATTCTATTTGCATCTTGAACACATACATGCAACCCATAAATTAATTGTGAACACACGGCACACACCGATTGAGAGTACAACACGCAGCCCAAACTCTGATTTTCTGAACACACAGCCCGTTGTTGAGGTGAACACACAGCACACACTGATCGAGAGTAGAACACGCAGCTCAAACTCTAATTTTCTGAACACACAGCCCATTGTTGAGGTGAACACACAGCACACACTGATCGAGAGTAAAACACGCAGCTCAAACTCTAATTTTCTGAACCCACAGCCCATTGTTGAGGTGAACACACAGCACACACTGATCGAGAGTAGAACACGCAGCTCAAACTCTAATTTTCTGAACACACAGCCCATTGTTGAGGTGAACACACAGCACACACTGATCGAGAGTAGAACACGTACCTCAAACTCTACTTTTCTGAACACACAGCCCATTTTTGAGGTGAACACACAGCACACACTGATCGAGAGTAGAACACGCAGCCCAAACTCTAATTTTCTGAACACACAGCCCATTGTTGAGGTGAACACACAGCACACACTGATTGAGAGTAGAACACGCAGCTCAAACTTTGAGATGAACACACAACTCACACGTTGATGTCGAACACACAGCTCGTTGTTGAGGTGAACACACAACACACACTGATTGAGAGTAGAACACGCAGCTCAAACTCTGAGATGAACACACAACTCACACGTTGATGTCGAACACACAGCTCGTTGTTGAGGTGAACACACAGCACACACTGATTGAGAGTTGAACACGCAGCCCAAACTTTGAGATGAACACACAGCCCACTGATTCCGAAATCTGATTTGATTTTGCACACAGCCTAGACATTTCATTTGCACGCAGCTTATTCATTTCATTTGCACGCAGCTTATTCATTTCATTTGCACGCAGCTTGTTCATTTTATTTTGAAGTTCTGAAACCTATATTCATTCTGAATGCAGGTGACTTCCCGTACTGTGCGGGGATATGGCTCTATCACGGCGAGAGAGTGGTACGCCGAGCTCCCGGAGGCTGTCCTGGATTTGGTTGATGTGGCAGGGTTCGGGACCTTTTGCACTGGGATCTCTCGCTGTCCCGCTAGCAGGACACTGATGGGCGCTTTGGTAGAGAGATGGTGGGACACCACCAACTCCTTTTATTTCTCTGCCACCGGGGACATGACCATGACCCCGTTTGACTTCGCCATATTGACGGGCCTTGATGTGGGAGGTTGGGCCATCCCATATGATGAGGACATGGGCGAGTGGGAGGCCGCCTGGATATATTTATTAGGAGCTCGCCCGCTAGTGGACAGATCTTCAGGTAGAGTCCGATACACCTGGTTCTCTTCCCATTTTAGGAGGGTGGAGATGGAGCCTGAGACTCCCGAGGAGGTCGCACAGTATACTCGTGGATTTCTGATGTTCCTCTTTGGGACTACGCTGTTCGCCGATAGGGGGAACACCGTCGGACTCTATTTGTTGAGTGCTCTCGTGGACCTTTCATAGGTTAGCCGGTATGATTGGGGCGGTGCCAGCTTGGCTACCCTCTATTGCTATATGAGCGCGACCTCCCGCAGACGGGGGAACATGGTTGGCGGCTATTGGAGGGCCTGGGAGGTACTTTCTGCCCTCTTGATTTACATTTCTGCTTCTCATTATTTGTACATTGCACACACGATGCACTTTACATTCTATACCTTGCTCTCAGCATGTTGTATTTACATTCTGCACTCAACATTCCGTATTCTGATGGCTACTGCTCTGTTTTCTGCAACTATGGGTCTACGCGTACTTCCCGACGCTGGCTCCGGAGCTTATAGTGGAGGTGCCCCTCACGACCCCGTATTCACTCGTATTCGAGGGCCAGTACCGGCCGAGACCTCGGGAGTCTCTTCTCTACCTGCGACAGTACTTCGATACAGTGCGGTCATCGGAGGTATTTCAGAACTCTCAGTTCTTCATGTTTCCAATCTTGCACATTTACAATTTCTGATCAGCTTATGCATCGATTATCCGCAGATCACATGGCAGCCCTGGGCGCCTTTAGGCAGAGACCTTCAATTCCATTTTGCCGGAGCGTGGGGGGCCTCTCGGTATAGGATCTTGTTTGAGGGGCCAGTTGGGAGGGCCTGGTTTTTGGGAGATCGCTTCTTGCGTCAGGTATGGGGCTACCCTGAGCAGGACATTCCTTCAGCGCCTCCAGACGATATGCGGACCGCTAATAGGCTCTCTCCCCAGGAGGTCGTTGATGCTTTGCAAGGTACCGATGCCTTCCTACATCTGGAGCAGGGGGAGCATGCGACCTACCGTCACACCTACTTGATGCCTCCGCTGACAGGAGTCCGTACCCCGACGAGGAGGTCTGCTGGTATGCCCTCATCGAGCAGGGCTCGGCTGCTGATGTCCCTTCCACCAGCAGGGCTGGCACATCTAGAGGTGGGGGTGGACTGGTTCCCCCGATTCCTCCGACTCATCATCATCCTGGATGGCCAGATATGCCGACTGAGTTGATGGGATGGCAATATGGGACCACCTCCCCGATTCCGATTCCGATAGTGCCTCCGATGCCTGGCCACCGATATGTTAGTGACCCTGACTCACCACCGGTATGTTCCGCTGTTTTCCATTTATCACACAGATACTTTGGCATTTGTTTATTCATTAATGACTTGAGCTTGTTTCTGCAGCCACCCAGGGAGTACATGGATGAGGTGCTCGGGATGGTAGCCTCTCTTGAGGGCATGGTCCTGCGGAGAGAGGCGCAGTTGTCCATCATGGGTTTCCAGGTACCCTTTAGTTTTCTGGCATTTATCATACTTCTAATGACATGCTGATCTTGAACATTTTACTGCATTGATAGGTTACCTGTGTAGAGCACATCTGACACATACCACATTTACGTGTTGTACCTGCACGCATCCACTCTGTGTAGTTTGCTTGCATCTATATCTGATATACATGTTTTGGCTGATGTATTCAAACTGCATTCTTCATTTTCAGATGCCTCCAGTGTATGCTCAGTCACAGGCCGGGCCATCCAGGTCTTCTCGAGGAGCTGGGCCATCTAGGCCTTCTCGGGGGGTTAGGAGAGGGGAGTCGTCTCGCGGACGAGGCAGACGCAGGGCGCACATCATAGAGGAGGAGCCCAGCGAGGAGGAGGAGGAGGCTGCAGATCCCCAGTCAGAGACATCTGCTGACAGAGAGGGTGGCTCTGACCCTGGTTCTGGTAGTGGAGATGGGGTTGAGGAGGGTTCCGAGGATGGCAGCCCCGACTCAGACGATGATGGTGGTGATGATGGCGCAGAGACTGTTCCGCAGAAGAGGACGAAGAGGGCCTCTTATTCCTGCTCTTGAGAGCATAGATGCAGCTGTTCCCTGCTTTATTTACCTTTTTGCTAGTAGTTGTAGCACATTGTTAGGCAGTTTTATTTTTCGTAAAACTTGTACCCTTGTTGTGAAATGTTGTAATGAAGGAAGCATGATGGAATGAAACAGCTTTTGAAAAAAGTGTTGTATTTTATGTTCTTAGCATCATATCGCATCATTTTGCACAAAAATGAGATTGAATGGAATTGTGTGCCGTGTATTTACCAAGTCAGGTAGTGAACCGACGCAGCAAACTAAACAACCTAACTTACTAAGAAATAACAAGACCTTAGCAAGTTTACAACTCGATAAGCAAAACACAACAATGTTGACAACAAAATAGGCAAGACACAACACAATTGATTTAAACAAAAAGTAATGACTCAAAGCACGAAACTCGACAGCTCGACAAAACTTACAACTCGATGAACGAGATATTTCAACCAACAAAACGACAACTCGATAAGAAAAACAACAACTCGATAAGCAAGACTTAACAACAACTCTATAAACAAAGTGCATTTCGGACGATCTGGGTGACGGAACGCATCCGAAACAGAGGGAAACGGAGGCCTTCGACACTCCCGATGCATGGAAATGCTTGGAACTTCCTTCTAGAGGGTAAAACAGGACCAAAGGCACATATTGGAGCATGGCCGGCCACCTTTGGGAGCTGGCCGGCCAGCTTTTTGCATTTGAGGGGAGAGAGGTGGCCGGCCTGCCAGGAAAGGTGGCCGGTTGACCACTTAGCCCAGCAACCATCAAATTTTTGACACGTGTCCCCCCGAACAGTGCCTTATCCTCTTTAAAAGTCCTAGCTCCGTGGCTCATTCATTCCATCTCAGTTTTGCATCAAAATGGAGGCGTTTCTCATCGAAAATCTCGCAGCTTGGATCGCTTCTCTAGATGGCTCGGAAAAGTTAAACTTCCGGGGTTTCCGCTTGAATGCACTATTCACGCTGAGCCGTACTCCGCTGCACCTTCCTTTTCTTCATGCCGCGGCGAGGTTTTGGAACCCGGTAACGCATGTGTTTAGCTTCGGCGGGCAAGAGGTATGTCCCACTTTCGAAGATTTTCAAGTTTTGATAATCTGAACGTCATGAAGAAATCTTGCCTCAGCTTCGCTTCGGCCATGCCCAAGCTTTAGGGCGGATGTGTGGGCTCACCGTGCATGACACTCGGTCTCTGATCTGCAACGGGGAACTGGACATCCTCGGCTTGATTCATCGCTTTTCTGGTGCCGGTGACCGCGGCAACCATTATTGGCAAGGTTTTCGACAACACGCCCTTTGCTTATGCATGCTATCTCACTTTTTGCTTGCCCCAGGCTTTAGTGGATCTAGCATTCGTCTGATTGAAGTCGCTCAAGGCTTGAAGGAAGGAAAGAGCTGTATCGCCATGACATTGGCCGAACACTGATGGGCTTAGATGCTTTCTATCGCCGGGAGACGACCAGATTTGCGAGGAGTCCACTACTGCTGCAGGTAATGTTTCCCACCCATTCTCACATATGTATTGCTCACATCACTCGGCCCTCGGGCTCGGTTTTTCTCACAAAACCCTTTTCTCTCATCGTACATCTCTCTATTCTTTATTCTCTCATTTTTCGTCCCTCCCCAGGTATGGTTGATGGATAAATTGCAGGTTGTGGACTCTTGCCCAGCCTACTCAGCTCGCGGCTACTTCTTTCGACAACGCCTAGTCGATGCCCCTGATGAGGGATGGTGGTTTGACTGGATGTGCAATTTATCAGCAGATCGCATCGCTTGGCGCTGTCCTTGGCTCAATCTCCTAGCAATGAGCTACAGTATGTCCCGGCAGACCGGGATCCAGTTGATTGGTCTGACTCACTGTGTGTTCTACTTTCCGTTTCGATTCCTACGCCAGTTCGGTCATGATCAGACTTGTCCGCCAGAGGGGATTGAGTACCCGGCTGCTTTCCCGATCCGAGGCGCACAGCTTGCCCGGTATGCCACAGCATGGAGGACTAGAGAGCTCCTGGCCCCCACTCCCACTTTCAGTTGCACTTTGTCTGATGAGTGCTTGGATTGGCTCAATGAAGAGGCACAGATTGGGCCCAGCTTGGCATCAGAGGCTTCGACTAGCTCTGGGAGGGGGCGCAGGGACACTTGACTTGACTATGCCCCGGATTTATTGCTTTACCAGTACTTTCAAGTTTTCTTTATGAATGTAATAAAAAGCAACTTCAATTTGTATGCAAGAGCAGGAGGACTCTGTATTGAAATCAATGAAATTGAAGGTTGTGGGTACTGAAAATTTTCCGCTTTGGTCCAAAAATGGTCTTAGTTGTAAAAAGATTAATTTGAACAAAGTCAACTTTTATTAAAACTTTTCAAAACCATCTCCAATATGGATCAGAATTGGACACGCCTGAGATCTGTCACTGAGATGCACAACCCCAGATCCTAGCAACTGGAAAGTTGCCCCTAGTCTGAATAGTACCGCAGCACTGCATAGCAACGGAAAGTTGCCCCTAGTCTGAGAAGCACTGCACCGGAGATTACGATGAATGCTGATAGATAAAGATGACTGAGATGATCAAATGGACAAAGTTGATTGGGGAAAAGTTTATGGCTGAACTTCAGGATGAAGTTGCCTACGTATCCCAAAGATGGGAATCAAGCCTTACGTAGTTCAGGCTCAGGTTCACTCGGGTATTTTCACTCTCCTTTTACGCTCTAACTTTTGCTAAGGCCGCTCTTTGCGGGTTTTCAACCTTGCGAGCTCAGTTTTTATGATTTCGAATTTTTTGTGCTCTGAGTTTTGCCTAGGTCGCCCTTTCGAGTTTTCGGCCTAGCGAGCCTCTCAAGGGTAATATTTCTTCAACTTGTCCATATTGATCGGCTGTGAGAACTCCAAGCCATCTAGATCCATCAGAACCACAGCTCCTCCTGACCAGATAAACTTAATGATGTAGGGACCAGTCCAATTGGGTTTGAACTTGCCCCTTGGGTCGTGGATGGGAGCTCGGTTGTCCTTGAGTACCAAATCTCCTTCCTTTAAATTCTGGACTTTACTTTCTTGTTGAAAGCCCGGGCAATTCTGCGCTGATAACCTTGAACATGGTACAGTGCTTTCAGTCTTCTCTCATCAAAGAGCATGAGTTCCTCAAATCTGCTCTGCTGCCAATCTGCTTCGGCTGTTTGACACTCAGCCAATACTCGCAATGACGGAACCTCAATCTCGATAGGTAGAACGGCCTCCATCCCATAAACTAATGAATACGGAGTCGCCCCAGTAGAAGTTCTGATTGAAGTCCGGTAGCCCCACAGAGCAAACGACAGCTTATCTGGCCAATCCCGGTAGGTTTCCACCATCTTCTGCAGTATGTGTTTGATA